>JAJPUD010000852.1:275443-300863 GCA_023553655.1 Myrmecobius fasciatus | reverse complement strand
AGATAGATAGATAGATAGATAGATAGATAGATAGATAGATAGATGGACGAATAGATAGATGGATAAATAGGTAGACAGACAGATAAACAGATAGATAGACAGACAGACAAACGGATAGATAGATAGACAAACAGATAGACATAGAGATATATAGATATACAAGATATATACAGAGTAGATTAAAGTAAGAGGTAAGCCATAGCAGTGAGTATCTTGGGACAAAATGTCCACTCCCTCGTGGCCTAGAGATAAATAAGGATAGAAAATTGGTCATAGTCTCCTCATATTCAAGATATGAAGAGAATGAAAAATTCAAAGAATTCAGCTCAAGGATATATTGTATCTTCCAGACTAAGAGAAATTGTAAAATTTCAAGAATGAAATCTAAATGACGCAATCACAAATTATTCTGATGAAGAAGAAAAGAGTAAAATATCAAAAACAAAGATATAGAGAAGTCATTAGTCTAACTCAAATGTGTTAAAGATAAATATAGAAGCAAAAAATCTCAGAATGAGGAAGAACCCCCAAATAGAGGAATTATCTCTGTCTTCTCTCTTTCCACTAAAAGGTCATCCAATTTCCACTAAAAGGTCACAGTGTTAGGAAAGTCACTATTTCCTGAGGGACCTCATGTTACTAATGGACAACTCTCATAGCTAGGAAGCTTCTCCTTGTTTCAGTATTTAAATGGACATGGGAAATAATTGATCTGAATATTCCCTCCAACAGCACAGAGTAACCAACCACCCATCCATGTCTTCTTGCCCTACACAATTCATGCTCATGTGCTCCTTTGCAGGAGGTCCATCCAATATGCTGCTGTCCTTCTAGGTCTCTTAACATAGGCTGTTCATCTGTTATCTCCCACTCTCACCCCATGACTGTACCATCTCCTTTTCAAATCAAATATCTTTTTAATATCTTTTATACTTCTCCCTCTGCATAACTGGTGTTTATACATACACACATATACATATATATATACATATAATAGTTTATAATGACCATGTTCTTTGGGTGACCTTGGTTTTTTTCCTATAGAGTTAGACCTCTCTTGAGTGATTATGGATCTCATATAGGGGAGTACTTCAATGCTTGATATAATCAGCATGATATCATGTACATAGGATCATCCCACCACCTAAAGGAAATATGTCTTCCATTTGGACAATGAACATTGGACAACACCTTTGGCAAACATAAATCATTCTATTTTGTGCTTCATGAAGTTAATAGAGGATTTTTGAAAAATTATCTCTGCTATTGCATTTGTCAAAAAAAAAATCTTATACTGGGGGCAGCTAGGTGGTGCAGTAGATAGAGCACTATATAGAGAGGACCTGAGTTCAAATTTGACCTCAGATACTTAGCACTTCCTAGCTGTGTGACCTTGGGCAAGTCACTTAACCCCAATTGCCTCAGCCAAAAAAAAAAAAAAACAACTTATACTTATCATAATAAGGGTGCCTCAAAAGTCAGTGCTATTTTAATTTATTAAAGTTGAAAACCGACCTAAAATTTGGGGATATTCTATATATGAATGAGAAACACTTTGTTGAAAGAAAATCTGAAAGGCCGCAGTTTGCTCCGGTAAATCCACTTTTTTAATATACAATAAACAGTAAGTAGTGTTTTGTATTTCCTATGTCTTTCTTCCAAATACATGATTATAAAGATGTGGTCTGTTGTGGTATGTTATTTCCAAAAATCATCCTGTTCTTTGATCCTGCCTTCTTCAAGCAAGCCTTCAATATGAATGCTGATAAGCAGCATTAAACTCTAATAGAAATAGGGACCACTAAACCATACATAAAGATCCCCATAAGTCTCATATTGACTTAGTTTTAAAATGTAATATTATCTTGTTTATTTTATTTATTTTGTTAAATATTTCACAAATACATTTTATTCTGGCTTAGGCCACAGTCAGAAGTGTTGAGAACTTCAAGCAAGAAAAATTACATGTTTGACACTTCTGATTATATATTTTGTAAAGATGAGAAAAGCATCATATAGTTGGGGAGTTGCTAAGATCTTGCTCACTTTTTTGGTAGCAATTCTGCTTGTTCTTTTTTTTTCTAAAACATTCTGCATCTTTTCTTCTTACAAATATCTTAAAGAATTAGTCTTTCAAAATTGTTTCAACTCCAGCAAGGACTTCTTTTGTGTCTACATGGTCAGTTCCAATGACTTTTTTTCTATCTTTTGTTGTTGTTAGTGTTATTCATTTTTATTTATTCCCATAGAAGGTAGGGTACTATAATATTATAGCCCAAATATCGATCTTCTGCTATTTATGAAGAAAAACTTTGTAGATAAATCTTGACTGAGCTTTTCTATTTTTTGTTTGTTCTCCATTCATTCTTAAAGGCTATAAGAATGACTTGTGAACTTGTTCCTTCCACAAAATCCTGCTCTTTTAAGATCCCATACATTCATAATCTTCCACCAATCTTCTAAGACTTAACATCCCAAAATGTGTTTGCCATATCTTTTCTTTTAGCAAGAAAAGAAAAATGATCAGTTTCTACTCTTTTTTTGTGACTTCAATGTAGCATTTGTTTTATATCAACTAGGAAACAGTGATAGTGGCACATTCCATTTGTTTCTCATCTGACATTTCTCATTTGGATAATCAACTCAAATATATCAGCATGAAATTATGTTAACTATATGTCATATTTTCTCTTCATTCTTTTTCCTAATTTGATAATTCTCATTTTTTCTCTAACAAATCATCTGAACCTACATTTCCACCCATTGCTCCTAATTCTATCTTTTTTGGTTAAATAGAATAAATTTAATCCTTCTTCCACCTCTCAGTCCTTTAACTAGTTGAAGACTAACAAATAACATGTCCTTTAGATCTTCTCCTTTTCAAGCTAAACATCCACTATTCCTTCATGTGATTTTTTTAAATTTCAATTTCAAAATAGAAACCAGAACTGGTAACTAAGCATGAATACCAAAAAAAAAAACCCAAAACATTATTTT
Source organism: Myrmecobius fasciatus (assembly GCA_023553655.1). Classification (NCBI taxonomy): domain Eukaryota; kingdom Metazoa; phylum Chordata; class Mammalia; order Dasyuromorphia; family Myrmecobiidae; genus Myrmecobius; species Myrmecobius fasciatus. Next base: position 297,866 of record JAJPUD010000852.1, on the reverse strand, counting down.
AGGAATAATGTTAGATGCACTGCAGTTCAGAGGTATTTTCTGTTGATGCCAGTTGTAAAGGGGGGGAAATTAATATTTTAAAATAAACAAAAAGGGAGCTCAAAGGTGGGATAGGCCTACTGCTTAGGGAAGACAAAACAATGGATAGAGCAAAAAACAAAAAACTACTCGATTTTTTTGCTTCTGCTTTTTTTTAAACCAAAGAAAATTATTCTAAGATTGGGAATAAAAGAATAAGAAAAGTTAGCATGGAGTGGAAACACAAAAGAAATGAGAAGACAATAAGAGAGGAACCAGATGCTTTTCATTAGTTCAAATTACCAAGCCAGATCGTTTCCCAGAGTAATAATGATATTAGTTCACTATAAACTAAATGCTACACTCTGAGATTTACAAAGCATCTTAATCATAATATCAATGAAGTGAGCAGCCCAGTTTAAAAATGAGAAAACTGAGACTTAAGAAGGGTTTAGGTACTTGACAGCTAGCCTATCGGAGCCCAGATTCAATCAGAGCTCTTGAACCTAAGTTCAAGATTTTTTCAACTGCACCACAATTTCCTTTCAGGACACTGAAATAATCCACAAATAAAACTGATAATTCCTCTTGATAATCTTTTCAAAATCATGGAAATAGGTAGGAACAATAGGTAATTTTGACTTTCCCAAACAGAAAAATAGTGGAATCTTCAAATTTTAGGGCTTGTAAAAGAATTTGACTGTGAATCTTGTCAAAATTCTATGTCATATTAATAAAGGGGTGGCTTGTGATGACTTAGAAAGGAAAATCGTTAATAATCAGCATGGATTTAAGAACAAATAATAATTAAGGTTATTTCCTTTTTATGAGTCACTAACCCAAATTAAGGAAATGCTATAAATTATTTCATAACTTAATTTCAAAAAGGCATCCCACAAAGTCTTTCATAATATCTTCATGGACAAGATACAAGGATATGGACTAGATGGTCTTATAGTAAGGAGGATGTGAAATTAATTGAATGACCAATTCAAGAAATGAATCAATGTTAGCAATTCAATTCAATAATTCAACAAGTATTTAATAAGTGTTGCTATGTGTAAACCATAATGCTAAGTACTAGGATTACAAAGATAAAATAGATCAATTCATCAGCAGTTATTTGTTAAGTACCTACTATTTACCTGTGAAGGACCTATTTACCTATTATGCCAGGTACTAGGGCTACAAAGACTGGTGAAAATTCTCTGATGTCAAGGAGCTTACCTTCCATCAATAAAGAGCAAGGGTTCTTCTCTACATGTAGAATGAGGGTGTTCAAGAGAAATAGAACAGACATCTCTAACATTTTCTTCCTGCACCTTTCTCCAAGAGAAGCTTTAACTCCTGCCAGGAGGGGAAACAGAAACTTCAGAGAGAAGAGGTACAAGGCTCGAATTATATCTATCTGCTCTCTATATTATTAGTCTAGGGGATGTGGTTTTCAGGCTTAAACTAAACTTCTCATTGCTTGCTATTCATTAGTGGAGCAAGAAGAACTCAAGCTTTATATCCAAGACTTGACTCTTTTCCATACATAGTAAGTAGCAGAGAAATCTATTTATCCAAGGGGATATCGAAACAGAACTCAGAGAAAGTTTACATATATGCCTAATAAAACACAGTTAAGGAGCTCTTCCATGGGAGGGAAGTAATTCAATTAAGACAAAGTATTCCATCTCAAGGGGAAGTTCCTTGAAATCAGGGACAAGAACATGAGAGAAATGGTCAACTCCTTTCATATCAGTTTCTCTTCAGACTTTTCCTTCAATAACCTGAAGGGAGATTGACATCTTCCATTTCCTCTCTTGAGAGCTGGAAAACAGAAATGACCATAGAGCCCAGAGAAACTGAAAAAGTTCAAAAAAACCCAAGGATCAAAGAGCTCAAAGGGAATAAACTTCTCTCTTCCACTGCCATCAACTCTTCTTGAGTTTTCATATTCTATCAATGAAAAGAGAATTTCATAAAATGGGATTTTGAATTCAAGTTGCATATATATATGTATACATAACATAGGATGCAAAGGTATGATTTATAATTGTATAGGGAGTGACTTTATACCACTAGTGCCCTAAAAATGCCCACCTAATTTTCAACTCATGATTCCTAGATCTAGATCTCTAGACTTGGGATCTTGGTTCAGCCCAGGGTATGGAATTAGGAAATCAGTGTGAAATAAGTGCTTCAGGGCTTTCCCCAGTTAAACGTTCCATCTCTGACAAAGCTCTCTGAGCACTTCTAACCTCAACTAGCCTACTGAAAAATAAGCTGAAAAATAAAAAAATAATGTGAGTTCAGTAGCCAGCCCCAGATAGTACCACCATCATACTACCCTGATTTCTCTCTGACTTGCTTCTTGGCACCCTTCTGCAGATACCCCAATTCTTGCCACAACCCCATTTTTCATTCAATAATACTGGACAAAAGCCCCACTTCGTCCCTCAGCTTTGGAGTAAAAGGGGCACTGCCAGGATATATATCTTGGACAGACAATAAGTAGGCCCAGAGCTGAGTAGGAGGAGAGACAGCTGATTATATCTAGGAAATTGCACAGTATTTTCAAGCTTTTACCTGCATTGGAGTACATCTTTTTAATATAAAATTTTCCAGCATTCTATATGATTATGTGTCATGGAACACTACAAACTCAGAAGAATTAAAACTGCAGGGGACCTAAGGGACAATAGAAAGCCAGATAGTAGATGTAAACAAGATGCAGCATATATATCATCAATGACAACTTGTTCACAAGAAATAGTGAAACCAGATTCTTAAGTTTTTTATATCATACATCCCTTTGGCAGACTGGTAAAGCCTAGGGATCCCTTCTCTGAATAACAGTTTTGAATGCATAAATTACATAGGAAGAAAAAGAAAACCAATTATATTAAAATATAATTATCAAAATATTTTTCAAAGTTCATAGACCCTAGGATAAAAATCCTTGGAAAGGATATTGCCATACCTATAGATGATTAGCTTAGAAGGTAAAATTCTCAGATATTGATAGTAAAGTAAAATAGAAAACCCCAAGGTCACCCTAATAGTCACCAAATATTATAAGACCTAGAAGAAGGCTTCCAGTGCATTAAGTATATTTTCTATTGATGACATATGAAAACACACTGAATAAGGATAACACAAAATGAAAATAAATGGAGAAAGTTTATTTTTCACTCAGCAAGGGAGAACCCTCACTAATGAGATTACAGATTGATTAATCAAAGTATAAATTAACATGGGACAGAGGGGAAGTTCTCTAATAAGCAGAGTAGACTAGGAATCTGTTCTTGTCTTGTTATTCAACTTTTTTAAAAAAAATCAATGAGAGATAGCCAGATGGTGCAGTGAGTAGAGCACCATCCCTGGAGTTAGGAGGACTTGAGTTCAAATACAACCTCAGACACTTAACATTTTCTAGCTGTGTGACCCCCTAGCAAGGCATTTAACTCCAAATGTCTTGCAAAAAAGCATCAATAACAAGGATAAAAGCATAGAGGGTTGCTTATGAAATTTTCAGGTGATATCAATCCAAGAGGGATAGCTAATACAATGCACAAAATTCTTTTTCAAAATAATATATTTTCCTCAGAAACTAGAGCAATGGAAAAGCAAATGGGTGAAGATAGAGAGGGGATTTTGAGGAGTAGAATAGGAAAAATGAGTTCATGACAGATGGCTTTGATTTTTCTCAATAAAACAGGAAATAAGGGTATCTACTAAGAGAAGAGTAAGAGAGATATAGGAGATATAAAAGAACAAAAAAAGTTATACAGCTCAATGAAGAGATTAACAGTGAATAATAAAAATATAGTTTTTGTTGTTGTTTTTTCATTCATGTTCAATTCTTCTTGACCCCAGTTGGGGTTTTCTTGTAAAAGATACTGAAGTGATCTGCCATTTCTTTCTATTCTCATTTGACAGATCAGGAAACTGAGGCAAACAGAGTTAAGTGACTTGTCCAAGATCACACAGCTAGTATCAAAGGCCAGATTTGAATTCATGAAGATGTTTTCTTGACTCCAAGTTCAGAACTCTAACATAGAGCCACATAGTTGCTCCCCCACCCCAAAAAACAGTAGGGCAGAATAAAAAGTTTAGTGTGCTACAATAAGGACCTTTGCTGAAATTAATGATTTTTTAGTGAATCCAGGCAGCATCATTCAGCATTCTAGGGATAAGAGTAGAGACACTGAGAGGGTGAAGATCTAAGGCACTTACTATCTTCATGATCAAAGACTCTTGGTTTCAGTCAGGTGATATGGATTTGCCACAATATCCGGAGAACAACACGATTCTAGAAGAAGATACTCTGGAAGAACCTCAAAACAGGTCTGTTTTAATGGGGCGGGGGGTGGCCTACTGAACCCAGACTGCAGCACAGGGAGACCGGGGCAGGGAGCTGGAGCAGGGAGCTGGAACAGGAATCATAACAGGAGTGGGAGCGTTGTGCTTTTCACACACCTGGGAGTCTTCTTCGGGCCTCTTGGAACAATTTGTCCTGGTTGTGGGCAGGTGGTTTGGAGGGTCTGCCTTTTGAGGGGGATAGATTGTGAACCACTGAACCCCTGATGAGCATCGTAACTAGCTGCCATTACACAGCACCTTAAAGCAATCAATCAAACAACAGGTCTGATAAGCACCAGAAATAATTCAATCAGCGGAGCTGCCCAGCCCCTGACATAATTCAATCAGCAGAACTGCCCAGTTCCGGAAATAACTCAATCAGCAGAACTGCCCCAGGGCAAATTAAAGCAGCTGTCCCATCTTTGCCCTAAACAGACCTCACACCTTAAAAAAAAAAATGAATAAAAAACCAAAAAGAGCTCTCACCATAGACAACTTTTATGGAGAGAGGGAAGAACAGACCTCAAATCCTGAGGCCCCTAAAGGTAAAGCAACTCCAGAAAAAGCCCCAAAGAGAGACATAAATTGGTCTCCATGTCACAAGGCTTTCTTTGAAGATTGCATAAAAAATCTTAAAAGAGAGTTAGAAGAAACATGGGGAAACGAAATGAGATCACTGCAAAATAAAATAGAAAAAAATGGAAAAAGAATGCAATGAACAAAAAAATGTAATTGCTCAATTGCAAAAGGAACTAAAAACAGTAACTGAAGAAAATAAGACATTAAAAATTAGAATCGAACAATTGGAAATTAATGACTCATCAAGACTTCAAGAATCAGTTGAACAAAAACAAAAAAATGAAAAGATAGAGAAAAACATGAAATATCTCCTAGGAAAAACAACTGACCTGGAAAATAGATCTAGGAGAGACAATCTAAGGATTATAGGGCTTCCTGAAAGCCATGATGAAAAAAAGAACCTGGACACTATATTCCAGGAAATCATAAAAGAAAACTGCCCTGATATTTTACACCCAGAAGGCAAAATACTCCTTGAAACAATCCACCGATCACCTCCTGAAAGAAACCCAAAAATTAAGTCCCCCAGAAATATCGTGGCTAAATTCCAGAACTATCATACCAAGGAAAAGATATTACAAGAAGCCAGAAAGAAACAATTTAAATATCGGGGAGCTACAATTAGGATCACACAGGACCTAGCAGCTTCTACTTTGAAGGATCGAAGGGCCTGGAATCAGATATTCCGAAGGGCAAAAGAACTTGGATTACAGCCAAGAATAAGTTACCCAGCTAGAATGAGCATTATCTTCCAGGGAAGAAGATGGTCTTTCAATGATATAGGAGAATTTCACCTATTTCTACTGAAAAGACCAGAACTGAACAAAAAATTTGATCTACAAACACAGAACACAAGAGAAACATAAAAAGGTAACAGGTGATATGGATTTGAATTCTGACTCTGCTACTTGTTTAATTCTGAGACTTTTTGTAGCTAACCTCTCTGGGTCTCAGTTTACTCATTTTATCATCAAGGGATTGAACTGAATGACTTACAAGATTCTTTCCATCTCTAAAGCTTATTCACAGACAAATAATCTAGCTTCCAAATAGGATCCAAACTCAACTAACCACAGGTGCTTGACATAATTGTGTTGGTCATCTAGTTAAATCCTGAGACCCATTAGTGTAGCTTTTGCTAAACCAAACTAGATGACCAAAAATTGAAAACAAAAACATTTAATGAAATTTTTAAAAAATTAAATGAATCAGTTATTAAACTCTCCCAGAATCAATTACCAAATAGGTATTCTCTACTCTTGACATGTTTCCTGCAATGCATGAGTTTCAGCTCCAATTAGCCTCGTCTTAATTCAACCTTTGAATAGAATCCAAACTCAACTACCCACAGGTGCCTGATATAATTGTGGTGGTCATGTTTTTAAATGCTATGAGCCCCCATTAGTGTATCTTTTACTAACCCAAACTGGATGACCACAAATTGAAAGCAAAAACATTTAATGAAATTTTTAAAAAATTAAATGAATCAGGTATTAAACTCTCCCAGAACCAGTTACCAAATAGGTATTCTCTACTCCTGCAACACATGAGTTTCAACTCCAATTAGCCCCAAGTCTAATTTAACAGCAAGAAAATATATTAACACTCCCAGCAGATGCTAGAGAACCTCAGAGGGTTAATGAGTGCTATCAATTGAATCCATCAGCCACATCTAGTTTCAGCACTTCATATTTTCTATGCCTGGCTCGTTATGACTGTTCCTTATAACTGTTCCCTCTGACTAGCTTCCCAAAGCTTGAGCTCTCCACTTCTCTTCCCCAGGTACCCACCACACCTGAATTATCTCAGATATATTCATCCATTAAGGATATGCTTTCCATATTCTTTTTACTCCCTACATTGAGCAACGTTGCAATTGTTGAACTCATGAGTAATTCCCAATCTGTAAAGCCCTCTCAGTTTTCTATGCACTATTACTCCATTTTATCCAATGGCTTTTAAGGATTTTTGTAATTAACCAACTAATTAATCCATTGAGTTATCAGTTGATTGGTTGAAGTGTGTTCTCACCTGGTAAGAGTATCATGGCATACAATGGCATCATTTCCTATTAAAAGTGGGATAGTATAATTGATTGACCAATTTAATGACTCCCATTCTTGATTATTAACCCTAATAAAATATCATTTATGACTATTCCGTGCTAGGGACTAATAGTATCCTATAACAGACAGAAACAAAGTTAGTACCTCTCTTTGTGATCAAGGATGGCAAATTAGCCAAAACTTCCCTCTCACTGAACTTGTTCTCTCTCTAACATCTTCCCTTGGGAGGAGGAAGGGACTTAATTAAGTATTCTAGTTTCTAGTACCTGCTACACATGGGAAATAACACTAAACAAAACTGGCATAATTAAGCAGAATATAGAATGACTTTAATTTCAATAAGCCCTAGAAGACAGTATTTATCAGGAATAAACACTATACTAAGCATCCTGCCCATACAAGTTAAATGTATCTACTTATTAGCAGAATCTAGTTCATTATTATCATTTTTAAAAGTCCACCTGGGTCAAAGAGATTTTTTTCTCAAGCTAATGATAAGATTAGGTGGGTAGAACCAGCATGTCAGAGGGGAACCTAATTGATTCAAAAGTTTCTGGAAGGGAGGGAAATTCTGCCTTGGTCTTGGCTGCTGCTTCTGGACCCAGGAAGTGGACACTTAGAAAGGGTTCTCATTAAAAGCATGAGATCCCAAAGGGGCAGGAGCAGATTGATGTCACTAACTTGCTGAGATAATAAGTACCTCAGAAACACAAAACCCCAGTTGGAGGTTAAGGAGGGAATTGCCTACAAGCAATTTACACCAAGCAGCTAAGACATAAAACACAATGTCAGATGGGGCACCGAGAGCCAGCAGCGTGCATCAGTTCTTTTTTTTTCCCTGGAGAGAGAGAGAGAGAAAGCAGAAGGTAGAGCTACTAGCTATATTTTAGTTGACTTGTGGAGGCGGGGAAGGGAAAAGGCGAGTGATGGGAGGATGGGAAAAAAATAAGATGGAGACATATGGATTAATCTGAGTCAACCTTGGAGAAAAACACATCAATCTCAGTATGTCAGGGTTAAGAAGGGCTATTTGCTCTTGTCCTATCCCACAAGGGTTACTCAGATTTATCAGTGTTATTTGTTTTGGAGGATTGGTGGTGATTGTTTTAAATAAGAAAAGAACAAATAAGCTAATTTGCATGCATCCTACATCAATTAATTGGAAAAATAAAGTGTACAGTTCAGCACACATTTTGTAATGCTGGCAGACAACCCCTAGGGCTGAACTGTGTTCTAGACAACTTATGATCAATTGTGGGGTATAGAGTTCAGTGTGAGTAAATTTTTTTCTTTAAAAAAAGACAATTTTTTGATATCTTTTGTTTTTACATCACCTTTATTTCCAAATAAAGCCTTACTACATTCTCTTTCCAAGGGGACAACTTCTGTAACAACTTCCAAAACAGGGCTGGGGGGGGGGGGGAGGGAGGATAAACAATTAAGAAAAACTAACAGCATATGAATGGAGCACACAATGTTTGGAACTCATAATTTTACCCATCAACCACCCACTTCAGCAAAAGAAGAGAAAATTTTCTCATTTCCTTCTAATTCCTAAAATTAAATTAAAATTAAACCTAGATTCCTCCCCCCCAAAATGAATGTAAATGCTCAATCTAAAAATAATAATAAATCAACTCTTAGTTTGAACTTGTGCCGATTCCTGACAGGTGATTGCTTATATTTGTATAGCCAGCATTTTGCACAGTGCCGGATATATAGCAAATGTTTAATAAATGCTCTATCAATCAGTCTATTTACCTATCTATATCTATCATCTATCTATATCATCAATTATTGATCGATTGATCTATCTAATGTGTGCCAGAAACTATACCATTTTTGAGAAAGCAGAAGATCCTTCCTTTAAAAAGTTGGGGTAGAGGGAAGGTGAGAGAAAAGGAGCATGGTATTTTTTTCCACCTCTGAACATGGAGCCAGAAAGACTTAGATTTGACTCCAACCTTAGACTTTCACTTAACTGAGTAACCTTGGGCAAATTATTTAAATTTTCTAATCTTGGTTCCCTTCTTTGAAAACGAGAATATTAACAGCATTCACTTCACAGGATCATTTTGAGAATTCAAAGAGAAAATATGCATAAAATACTTTGTAAACAAAGTGATATAGTAATATAAGTTTCTATAATCATTACTAATCATTTTGGTTGCTGTATTGAGGAACCTAATGGTATACAAGGAATCATCTATGAATACTTAGTCAGTGACTTGTTTTCAAAAATAGAAGCTTTGTAAGAGCCTACGGAAAAATTTAATCCAAAACATTCATTTTTCTAAGTTGTGTTCAAATAGATACATTTTTGATATAGATGTATACATATATACACATATATATACATGTATACACATATATATGGAAAGAGAAAGAGAAGAAAGAACTAAAAGAAAAATCCTTAACCAAGCAACTGATCAGTGACTCAAAGACAAATGGACCGTCATTAAAGAAACATATTCCACTTCTGTCCAGACAAGGTATTCATGTACTTTCTCACATACAAACAGCTTGAAAATTTGCTTCCAGAGGAAAAAAATTGCCTTGGCTTGAGTTCAAGCCTTTCCACCCCTTAGCTATTGAATCTAAAAGAAAAAAAAATAGGTCAATAACCAGAAAGCATGTGAATTTTAGCTTTTCCCCTAGCATTCTAAATGCTTCTCCACTGCTTCCAATCACTTGCTCTGAAGTCATATTTTCAAAGCTGACCACTCTCTCTTTGAAGATAGCTACAATTGTCCACTTTTAGCCATATTCAAACTGTATCTATCTGTAAAATGTAAGCATATGCAATTCAGGTTGTGAATTCCATTAACTTGAATGAGAATAAATTCAAAGGCAGCTATGTAGGGCATCAGATCTATTTATTTTAAAATATTAATTTCCAATTTCTCTTTGTTGCACCCATATATGAATAAACTTGATCCCACTGAATCCCCTCTGCAATTTTATTTCCATGGGATCATAGATCTAAAGCCTATAAGGAACCTCAGAGTTCATCTCTGATCCTTCCCTCCATTTTGAGGGAACTGAGGTAAAAAGAGGGTCTTCCTCAAAATCTTGCAAGTAGCAAACATCAGAAGAGAAATTTAAACCTGGTTCTCTGACCCCTGAGCCAATTGTTTTTCAACTATAATTTACTTCTACCTATTCAATTGTTTTTTTTTTCACCCAGGACTTTTATAATTGAAAAATGTCAATAAGAATGTCAGTGGTTATTGGCAGCAGCTACCTGCCTTTGCACTGCTACATTTGGTAATTGCATCACTCCCTGAGTGCCGTTATTCCCATGATCTCCAGGGACTTCAGACCATTTATTCCAATGAACTAAAACATTATACTTATCCAATAGGCCATCTCTGGTCCTTTTCCCTTCCAATAGCACAAACCTATGAACAAGACCAAAGCTACCTCTTAACAGGAGACACAAAAGGTGACAAACAAATACCTGTTTATTGGCCATTAATTTTGTGGACCCTTGATGTTCTCGGGTAGTGATGGGCTAGCAGGAAGAATGGAAATAGTAGATAAGGAGACAATGTTGGAAATATGGTTGGAGGGAATAGTTGATTGGTTTGTTCCTTTTGAAGAGGACCCAAATGGTATCACTATGTCAGAGTTAAATTATAGTGTGTAATTCTGACTGTGGTTGATCAGACCAGCTCTGCAACAGGCCGGACAGAAAAAAAAATTTTTTCATGGACACATGAACATTTGGGATGGATTCTCTAACCTTGGGCATCTCTCCTTTCTTCTACTTCAATTCTGCTTCATTCATAGAGCACACAATCAATTCTTAAGTTCTGAAGAGAGAGCTAGAAAGTGTCCTTATATTGTTTTTTCTGACCATCTTGGGAGCACTTGCCCTGGGTGAGTTCTCCATAAAATAGTCCTTTTGGCAAGCGTACATTTGGCATTTGAGCAATGTGAAGGTGTGCTTTCTGCAGCAGCAGATGAATAGTTGGCAGGTTAAGTCAAGAAAGGGCCTCAGTTCCTGCCAGAACATCTTCAGCATCTTCCTAAAACAATTCAGATGGAAGCGACCCAGTTTCTTGTTGCTGTCCAGCTTTCAGGTCAACCCAATGGCTTTTTAGCATGATGTTTTCAGCCATGGTATCAATTGCCTTCTGTGAGGATGAACATGGAATTAAGTCAGCTACCACAGCGATAGTTATCTTCAACTTGAAAAGGCTGCAAGCCAAAACCAAATGTTTTGGGGATGTTGAAGCAAGATTTTTTTGTTTGCAGATAATTGTGAAATCAATGAAACCTCCAAAGCCAAAATGCACCAAAGTATGGATTGATTTTCTGCTGCTTGTGCTAATTTTGGCCTAACAATTAACACCAAGAAAACATAGGGAGCCAGCCCCCCACCATCCATATGTGGAACCATCGGCTACAGCAAATGGAGAAGTTTGGAGTGCTGTAGATTCTGCACAGAGTCTGTCCAGATCATAAGCTTTTTATTGCAAAATTCAGACTTAAAGAAAGGAGGGAAAATCATCAGACCCTTATGAATATGAAGTGAAGTTAATGAATATATTTAATGGATTACACCCAGTAGAGAGAGTGCTTGAAGAACTAAGTACAGAGGTTTGCAATATTGTATAGGAGGCAGCAACAAAAAAATTCCAAAAACTATGCCCAAAGGTCTATCAAACTGCATATCCTTTGATCCAGCAGTGTCTCTCTTGGGTGTGTATTCCAAAGAGATCATAAAAGAGGGAAAAGTACCCACATGTGCAAAAAAGGTTTGTGGTGGCCCTTTTCATAGTAGCAAGAAATTGGAAATTGAGTGAATGCACAACTATTGAGGAATGGCTGAATAAGGTGTGGCTGAAAGTAATGGATTATTGTTCTATAAGAAATGTAGGGCAGACTGATTTCAGAAAAGCCTGGAAAAACTTGACATGAATTGATGCTAAGCGAAGTGAATAGAAGGGAATTTTGTAAACAGCTACAATAATTGTGATGGATGTGGCTCTTTTCAGCAATGAGGTAATTTAAGGTAATTCCAATTAGACTTGTGATGGAAAGAACCATCTGCATCCAGAAAGAGAACTATAGAGATTGAATGTGATTTACCTTTTGTTGTTGTTTGCTTGCTTGGTTTTTTTTCTTTCTCATGGTTTTTTCCCTTTTGATTTGATTTTTCTTGTGCAGCATGACGAATATGGAAATATGTTTAGAAGAATTGCACATATTTAACCTATATTAGATCACTTGCTGTCTACGAGAGAGGGGAAGGGATGAGAGAGGGAGCAAAATTTGGAACACAAGGTTTTACAAAGGTGAATGTTGAGGACTATCTTTGAATGTATTTGGAAAAATAAAAAAGCTATTATTAAAAAAAACACATTCCAAAGAAAAAGGAAAGCAAGAAAGCAAAATAGTGTCTGATGAAGCTTTTCAAAGAAAGAAAAAATAAGGAAAGGGAACAAGAAAGATATAATCAACTGAATGCAGAATTCCAGAGAATGGCAAAGATAGAGGTTTCCATCCAACAGGATGAGAAAGACAAAAGATCTCTTCTAAAAAATTAGAGACATTAAGGGAAAATTTCATGCAAAAATAAATCTGATAAAAGACAAAAATGGTAGGGATTTAACAGAAGCAGAAGGGATTAAGAAGAGATGGCAAAAATGCACAAAAGAACTATACAAGAAAAAAATATCATGATAATCATAATGGTGTATTTACTCTCCGACATCCTGGAGAGTGAAGTCAAATGATTTTTAGGAAATATTTACTAACAATAAGTCTAGTAGAGGTGATATAATTCCAGCTGAGTGATTTAAAACCCTAAAAGATGTTGCTGTTAAAATGCTATTTCAACATACCATAAATTTGGAAAATGCAACAGTGGCCACTGGATTAGAAAATACCAGTTAATGTACTAATCCTAAAAAAAAGGGAGTGGGCAATGCTAATCAATATTCAAATTACCCAACAATTGCACTCATTTCACACACCAGTAAGCTTATGCTTAAGATTTTGCAAACTGGACTTCAGCAATATGTGAACTGAAAGAAGAGCAGATTGATGTTCCAGGAGGGAGAGGAACTAGAGACCAAATTGCCAATATTCACTGGATTATGGGAAAAGCAAGTGAGTTCTGGAAAAATAACTACCTCTGCTTCATTGACTACACTAAAGCCTTTACTGTGTGAACCACAATAAAATGTGGCAAGATGAGAGTATTATTAGATCATCTTATTTAGCTCCTGAGCAACCTGTATTCAGGCCAAGAAGCAATAGTTAGAACCAAACATGGAACAATTGATTGGTTTAAGATTAGAAAAAGAGTACAATAAAGCTGTATGTTGTCGCCTTATTTATTTAACTTACACAGAGAGTACATCATGTGAAATATAAAGCTAGATGAATCAAAAATTAGAATTAAGGTTGCAGGGAGAAATATCAACAATCTCAGATATATAGATGATAATCCTCTGGTGGTAGAATTCAAAGAAGACTTAAGAAGTCTCCTGATGGGGGTGAAAGAGAAAACTTCCATGAAGTTCAACATCAAAAAAAAAAAATTAAGATCTTGGAAACTGATCCTATCACTTCCTGGCAAATAAAGAACTGGAAACAATGTCAAAGATACTTGTAGAGGCAAATAAAGAATGCTTGCTCCTTGGAAGGAAATCTATGGCAAATCTGAACTGCATACTGAGGAGCAGAATGTCAACAAAAGTCCATATAGTCAAATTTAGGATTTTTTCAGTAGCAAAGTAGAATTGTGAGTGTTAGGCTAAAAGAAAAGCTGAATACAGAAGAATCAGAGCTTTCAAATTACAGTGCTGGAGAAGACTTTCAAGAGTTCCTTGGACAGGAAGGAGATTAAATCAGTCAATAGTTAGAAAAATTAATTCAGGCTATTCCCTGGAAGGTCAAATATCGAAGTTCTGAAGTTAAAACTTAAATACCTTTGTCACCTAATGAGATGATGGTACTTATTGAAAGATAACCTGATGTTGGGAAAGACTGAAAGCAAAAAGAAAAAGGGATAGTAAAGGATGGGATGGATAATGTCACTAAAACAATGAACATAAACTTAGACAAACTTTGAGAGATGGTGAAGGATAGAAAGATCTAACCAACATACCATGGTTCATAGTGTCATGAAGAATCATATAATTTAATAACAACAAAATCAGAGGTTAGAGACAATAAACAAATTAGTTGGAGAATGGAGTTAACAATCTGAAAAGAGTTAATGTGCTTTCTTTCATTGTCTTTGTTCCTATTAAAGAATCACTTAAGTCCAGGAAAGAAAGTAGCTGGATGATTTGTTCATGTTTTATTTCTGAACATAAAGAGGAAAGGATAGATTTTATAGATGTTAAAACCAAGGGGAGGAGGTAGGTGAGGAGAAAAGGAACAGGCTGTCACTGACAAGCTGAGTGTGAGAGGAAAAATCCATATCACATCTTTACTCCATCACTATTTCAGAGAAGGTTACTAAATGACATGATATATACAGTAATCTATGGTAACTTGTCGAAATATGGGTGTTTTTTTTTAAATTAATGAATTGCTTAGACTACATTTTCCCTCAAGAAAAATGGCTCTGTGTTCAGAAAACCTCATTTTTCAGAGAGGCAATTTAAGTAGCTAAATATTTGAATGTAGTTAAATATTTATAGATTCACAAAGTTAAATATTCAGGTTACTCCAGTAAGTGGATATTTTATATCATCAAGAATCCATGTATTTCTTATTACTTCCCTCTTTGATTATTCCTTACTGCCTTTTCAAGTAGTCTAATTATTTCTGGTACCAGAACCTTCTTATCTCTTATTAACTAGAAGGATCTATCTTTAATGTCCTATATTATCTCACATCTTAATCTAGTCTAAGGGAGTGGGTAGGTTCGTGATTGAGGAAATGCCAGGTTCTATTATTGGAAACTACATTGCCCAGAATTCTGGGTGAATATACATCTGGAGAAAACCTTACCAAGAAGATTATTCAGAAAGTCTCAGCATAGAGACTGAGGAAGAAAGGAAGAAAAAAAGCAATGATAGGAAAAGGAAATTCCCATGGAAAAAAGCTTCCCCATCACCTTACTCATATTGGCCCAGTTTGCCAACCTTGAGGCAAACTCCCTTCCTGTGATACCAGATTTTAAGGTTTTAATAGAAAATACCATGGAGAAGTTTGATCATCCTTGTTTTGGACTCAATACATTCATACCCTACTGGTTCTTGGTAGATCATACCTCTTCAGGAATTGTCAGCAAATGGGAAAATCAAGGGAGCCTCCCTGATCTTCCAGACTGGGGAATTCTTCCCATGAAGCTCAGGATGAGCTTTGTCCTAGGAATTTTTTGCACATGGCTAATGTAAGAACTAGTTTTGCTTGATTGTGACTATTTCCTGCATGAATTTTCTTTTCTTTTTTTATAATGGTAATAGAGAGTTAGGAAGGTGATATTTCTCTTAAATGGGAAAATTTTTCTTAAAATGTCAAATATGTTTACGTAAATCTACTCTTTTATGAGGGAGAAAAGAGAACATTGTTTTAGGATTGTTGATAACATGCTAAATGTCTAATGATATATATTTTTTAAAGCTATATCTTCCTAACTCATTTAGGCTGGAAGCATATCAAACAACAAAAGGCTTGATTCCCACTTCTGATTGACATAAAAGCTTTGATTTGCTCCCTTTTCAATCTGGCCCAGTTCACCTCTCCTTAGCTGTAGTTGCTATCCTATTCGTGGCAATTTGAACATGCAATCAGTTTTAGTCCTATTGCAGTTTAGAACTCCCAAGCTCAAGAGATCAATCAGTTCCAGCCCCACAGTTGAAAGCATTACAGGAATGTGTGTGTGTGTGTGTATGTATATATATACATAGATGTATGTATTATCCTTTATGAAATTATATATTTTTTTCATAAGGGCCAATCCTAAACTGGACAAGGTTAGAATTCTATATGACAGTACATTTTCACTTAGAGGTACATATTTTCCCAAGAAATTATATAGGATATGAAACTGAGTCACACCTCAGCCTTCCTTGTTTGGCAGGTTGGAAAGAACATTGAGCTTGGAGTCAGAAAACCTAGTTTTGCCATGGTCAAGTCACTTAACTCACTAAGCCTCAGTTTCCTTATCTGAAAAAATTGGTCACTTTGTTAGTATGCCTTTGGAATTGGCCCTCACTGCTTAGGCAGCTGCTAAATTGTTTATATAATTTTTTCTTTTCAGATAGTGTTTTATATATACATATATATCTATAAATATGTAAATTTTTTTCTTTTCAGGAATGCCCTGTTTTTGTGTCTTTTTGTTGTCTTAGTTTAACCAAAGTTGCCTGTTTTGTACTTATCACTTCAGAACTTTGCAAATTGAAATAATACCCAAAACCAACAAAAAACACCAAAAAACTTAGGACCATCCTTGAGCCAACCATTCCAGATACTGTCTAATATCCTTTGCTTTCCCATTCATTCTTCAGAAATCAAAATGCTCTGGAAGTAAGAAGTCCTATTCTAACCCTATTTGGTTAGGTGAAAACCTTTGAAGAAGGACTTTGCACAGATGACAAATAGTACAAAAAGATTGGTGACTTCCTGGTCTTAACATTTCCTGTAAAACACAAAACCATTCTTGGGAATCTTTTGCTAAGACACAGGATAGCAATATGATTTGCTTTCCCTAAGAAATATTTCATGTGAAGTGGAGGAGATAATGACTACAATGTCTGTGCATGGACCTAGCATCTCTCCAAGGGATTATCTCTAAATAGATTATGTATGTTTAACTGGATTGAGTTAACTCTCTTGGAAAAAAACGAGTGACAAGTCTTACTTACCTAACGAACCCATGTCCACAAAAACTAGCACCATTTTAAACTTCAAAAACCATTCTGAAGCTCTCAAAATAAAGGAAATCCTCATTGTTGCTGGGAAAAGAAAACATGGCTTTTCAAGAAAGTGTTTTCCCCCCAAGCACAATGGAAGGGATGAGCAGGAACCATGAGGACATGAAGGAATAGATTCAGGATGGTTCAAAATAGGTAGGAATCTAACAGTGCAATAGCCACATCCTTCTAGCAAGATGTTATAATGTATTTGTCACTAAGGAACTTAGAAGAACAATGGAGCTTTAGTTGAGGTGAGTGTCTTAGCAGGAAAATCTATTCAACTGAACTAAGAAAAAAAATAGCAATGGTACAAATTTTAAATTTTTCTACTCCAAATCACAGGTATAGGATTAAAGAATTGGATAGGTTGAAGTTGGAATCAGAAAGATCTGCAATTGGATAGCACTTCAAGTGCTTAAAAAGGTATGTGACCCAGGACAGATCAGGTATTGTCTCTCAATCTGTTTCCTTATATTTATTTTTTATTTATTTTGCTGAGGCAATTAGGGTTAAGTGACTTGCCCAAGGTCACACAGCTAGGAAGTATTAAGTGTCTGAGGTCAGATTTGAACTCAGGTCCTCCTGACTTCAGTGCTGGTGCTCTATCCACTGCACCACCTAACTGCCCCTATTTCTTCATCTTTAAATATCCTTGCCTACTCCCATTCAAAAGTGATAGATAATAATTATGGAAAAAATAATAATTATGGAATTGGTGACATAGGTGACATATCTAAATTTCTGAGGTACAGCTAAAACATAAATGTATCCCTAATAATATACATTAACAAAACAGAAAAGGATAAATAAATCAAATAATCATTTTTTAAAATTAGGAACTCAAACACAAAAGAGGAGATATTAAAAACTAGAGGACAAATTGGTAAATTTGAAAAAAAAATAGAAATGATAAATAAAACTAGAAGCTAATTATTTGAAAAAGATTAACAAAATTGATGAACTTTAAGCAAACCTGATTAAAAAGAGGGCAAAAAAATTAAACAACAGCAAGTGAACAAGGTGAAATCACAACAAAAGTAAAGAAATAAAAAAAAAAAGATGGATAACTAAACTTTGGGGATTTACATTATATGCAACTGGAGAAGGGAGGAATGGGGTTGATACCAGGAATTGAAATGGTCAAATGCTGAGAGTGAATACTTTAGTTGTTCTGATAGTTTCAGAACTTGGCTTATAACACTTTAATCAACTTGGAGAAAATTGTCTGAAATTTTCAAATGACGAATGTCATTTTTGTAGAACTTTCTGTCAGTATGCTCTCGGTGAGGTATATAGTGCCTAAAGAAGAAAAAAAGTGCTTCTGGCTTGGTCATGGCCACAGACTTTTCAATTTCTAAGGACTCATCCAAGATCTGGTAGATTTGGGGAAAACTGGAAATTTGTTAAGAAGTACATTTCTATTGCTAAACCACTGAATGGTCTTACTTATGCTTGTGTGCCTGAAGAAAACCAGAAACAGAAGGGCAAGAAAAATCAATTTGTCTTAAAGGTGACAAAGCCCTTTGGAGATTAGTGGACGGATAGAAGTGGAATATTTTCATAGACTCAGTCAATTTTATCAATATACATGAGGATTGTTCTATTCAGATCCAAACACCTTTTGCCAGGTAGATAAATAGATAAGAGACACTATTAGATAGATATAGATAGCTATATCCATATATGTATGTGTATATGTACATATATGAAATATGTGTGTATGACAATGTGCAATGATTACTATATATAAATGTATGTGTGGTGTATATATTATGTATATATATGATATTGTGTATTATGTTATCTATACAATATCATATATATATACATTATATATAACATAATATAGTAATAGTATAATATAACAATATAATATTTAACTTTACTCCATATATAGCTTTGAACTTCCCAATGGCAGTCCACTTCAAAGCTAAGAACTCTTAACTTGTCATTTCCCATATCCCCTCAAATAAACAGATGGGTGAATCTATTTATCTATCTATGTACATATATACATCTCTTGAAGGATATGAAAGTAATTCTATATAAAGTCACTAAAAAATAACGGCATCTGCTAGAAGAGGACTTGGTAGAGTTTTTTACCCCATGACATATTCCTTGACGTAGATGTCATTTGTCAGAAATGGGTAATAGCACTAAACAATTGTGAATTAAGCATTTGCTACTAGCTAGGGAAGACGGATGTGAATGAAGATTTCCCCCTTGGGAAGGTCATAGCTGTAGAGACACTTAAATAAAGAATGAAAGCTATGGATGACATCAAGGGTTGACAAGAAAATGATTCAGGAAAAGGTGGTTCTATCTGAATGTCACAAACTTCAAAGGGAAAAATAAAGTTGGAGAGAAACAAGAATCTGAAAGTAGAAATGAGGCACTGGAGGTATGAATGCTCTAATTCTATGCCATGTCTAAATAAAGTTGTAGAGAAATTAGGGGCCAACAGTAGACAGGGATGTAAAATCCTCAGGGGAAAACCAAGTTTGGGGCTGTTTAGGTTATTTTTAGGTTATTTAAGTATGTGATAGGACCAATATCTATCTATCAAGTTTTTCCTCTCCCCTGTATCATGAGTTAGGTTAGATTTTCCTTAAAAAATAACAAAGCTAGTATTGGACCCAGGGTGGGTTAATTAAGGATCAAGATGTGTCTCTCAATGCAGCTTCCTGGTGGCATCTGTCTATGGTCTCAGATTGGTGACAATGCCATGAGAAGAGAATTTATTAGAGGAATTGTAAATGTTAATGCTGAAGCAGGAAAGACTCAGGGCAGATGTGATATGATAAAACTATCTAATACAAAAAGGGCTATCATGTGGAAAAAAAGATTACACTTATTCTGCTTGGCCCCAGAGAATAGAGCTATAAGTGAAAATTGCACAGAAGGAGATTTAAAGTTGATATAAGAAAAAACTTCTTAATAAAGAATAGAATTGGGAGACAGCAAGCTCCCCTTTATTGGAGTTGGGATTGTGACCATTTGTGGTCACTAATTACAGGGTAGATCAAAGAACCTCTATGATCTTTTGCAGCTCTGCAGTGCCATGTCTCTAAGATATTTTCCAATACAATTCACTTAAAATCCTTTAAAATTCATGTTAAAAAATGTGATGGGATAGAAAAAGGTCATTATCTTTAGTACATTGAGCAGACACTCCCAGCATCTTTATTATAATATAGTTGTTCTAGTTATGTCCTTCCTCTGCTCAAAAATCTTCAGCAGCTTCCTTTTGCCTGTGGAGAGCTTCTGACTATCTTTTACTGGTCTTGTCAAATTTATGGTTCAAACCTGGTATATTTGCATATGACTCTCTTTGGTGGAAAGGATGCTGTGTTGCATGTATGAAGAGCAAGGTTCATACAAGACCTTGGGAGAAGAAAAACCTTTGTTCCTTGTTTCTAATTCAAGAGAGAATACACATGATTCCAGATTCTCTTTAGAAAGAAAACCAAATTAAAAATATACTTTAGTTTTTTTAAATTTTTTCTCAGTAGTATTTTATTTTTCTAAACACATATAAGGATAATTTTCAACATTCATTTTTGTAAGATTTTGTGTTGCAAATCTTTTTCCTCTCTCCCTTACCTCTCCCCTCCTCCAAACAACAAGCAATCTGATATAGGTTATACATATATAAAGAGAATATACTTTGGAAGGCAGATATATAGGGGAAAGACAGCTTCCCAACATGTCCTTGATTTCCAACTCATCACCCCAGAGATCTTGTCTCCCTAAGATCTTCCCCTGCCCACCTTTCTCTTCCCTCTCTTTCCTCTCTCCTTTCTCTTTCGACCTGAATTATTTTGCTTTCAGTAGATGAGCAAATTCACTTTTTGTATTTTCCAATATATTCTAATCTATGAAAACTATGATTTCCATTTGCTGTCTGCTTGGAAAAATGGTTTCCCTTATTCACTATTTGTGATGTCTTTCATGTAATTACCATTTGATAGGAAGGGAGTCAACTCTTAAGACATATGCTTTAAAAAAAAAAAAAGTATAAAGACCAGACAATCAAATTGAACCAAAAAAACCTAAAATCATTTCTCTAAAATATTTAGTGGAGCAAAAAGATATAATTCTAATCTAATATCTCCTCTACGAAGAGAGCAGAGTAGCCAGCCCACTCTCCTATTCCCTATTCAAAGTTTCACTAGAAGAGATATTTATTCATACCTTCCCTTGAGCCACATTTTGACAACTCCTATAAATATATATATATGTGTGTGTGTGTGTGTATGTATGTATGTATGTATATATAAAACACCTAGATGAGTAAATCATATACTTTATACTGATTTTACCCTACCTTTTCAGCCTTTCTTCATATTACATGCCCCAATACACACTCTGCACTCCAACTAAATTGGACTATTCTGCCTCTTGAACACATTCTTCCTTTTCCTTTTGCCTTTTGAATGTGCTCCCTCCCTCTCTTCACCTGCTGAACTCCTATTCATTCTTTAAAGCCTAACTCAAATACTAACCTTTCTATGAAACTTTCACTGATATTCTCCTTCTTATCTGATCCCCTGCTTCCCACACACACACCTGCGTGGGATAATGAACTTTTCCTTCTGCTCTCTCATTGTTCCTTGTTTCATCTCTCTATAATGTACTACTCACAAAACTGTCTATTATAATGTATATTTTGGGTTATCTTTCCACTAGATTATAAACTCCATGAAGGCAGAAAAAAAATCTTTAATCACAGAATAATAGATTTAGAACTAAAAAAAAAAAAAAAAAAGGTCATCTTATCTAACCTTTTCATTGCACAGATAATGAATATGAGCCCTAGGAGAGGGAAGTGGTTTGCTAATCATCATACAGATACACATCTGGAATTTGAACCAACCCTCCCTGATTCCTAACTCAGTATTCTTTCCCCTATTTGCATTATTCTGGATACAACAGTCGCATTTGATTGTTGACTTTGAATTTGTAGATAACTAGCAAGGTCACATCTAGGAATGATGTCCTCTCAAAAATAAGTTCACATCTAGGAATTTGGTACTGAGGCATCTCAAAAATAAGCAAGGGACTTTTAAAAAGATAAATAACAAGAGAAGTTCTAGCTGGGACCCAAAATGATCCAGTGGTTACAACCCTAGCCATTAGCTACTCTAGCAAAAACTTTAATGAAAAAGTTAATGTGATATCATTTACAAGCAGAAAATAAGCTAACCAGGCGGAGTCAAGATGGCGGAGTGAAAAGGTGACTTTCTGCCTCTCCTCTGATCTTCTCTCAAATCAACAATAAAATAAGCCTCTGAACTGATCTTCAAGTCAACAAACTCAGAAATATTTGGGCACGGCTCTCTGGATAACTTCATATCAGGTTAGTTGGACTCGGACAGAGAGATAAATAGACGACAATTGTGCAGGCCGGAAGTGAGGGTGGGACTCAGCTCGGCTCATCGTGGAAGAAATTCCAAACTCCAAACTCCAAATTCCAAACACCTGGAGTTTATCTGAGGCACTCGGGACACTCTGCCCTGA
>JAJPUD010000852.1:208185-275043 GCA_023553655.1 Myrmecobius fasciatus | reverse complement strand
GAACAAATTGGCCAGTTACAAAAGGAACTTAAAAAGGTAACTGAAGAAAACAACACTTTAAAAATAAGAATTGAACAAATGCAAGTGAATGACTCACTAAGACTTGAAGAATCAGTCAAACAAAAACAAAAAAATGAAAAATTAGAAGAAAATATGAAATATCTCCTAGGAAAAACAACTGACTTAGAAAATAGATCTAGGAGAGACCATCTAAGGATTATTGGACTTCCTGAAAGCCATGATCAAAAAAAGAATCTAAACACTATCTTCCAGGAAATCCTGAAAGAAAACTGCCCTGAGATTGTAGAATCAAAGGGCAAAATCAGCATTGAAAGAATTCACCGATCACCTCCTGAAAGAGACCCCAAAATTAAAACCCCAAGGAATATCGTGGCTAAATTTCAGGACTATAGCACCAAGGAACAGATTCTGCTAGCAGCTAGAAAGAAACAATTCAAATACCGAGGATCAATAATTAGAATCTGTCAGGATCTGTCAGCTTCCACACTGAAGGATCGAAGGGCCTGGAACCAGATATTCCGAAGGGCAAAGGAACTTGGATTACAGCCAAGAATAACCTATCCAGCTAGAATGAGCATTATCCTCCAGGGAAGAAGATGGTCATTCAATGATATAGGTGAATTTCACCTATTTCTAATGAAAAGACCGGATCTGAACAAAAAATTCGACACCCAAACACAGAACTCAAGAGATGCATAAAAAGGTAAAAAGGAAAGGACTCTTGAGAACTTTATTTTTACTAGGGGGATACTCAAAGTTTGGGGGTATAATTAACTAAATATTACTTTGATAATATGAAAAAGAGAACTAGAGGGGAAAAGGTTGTCATACTGGGGAAAAGAGGGAAAAAGTGGTAAAATAAGATCTAAAAAAAAAGGAGGTAAAAACAAGGTAAAATCACTTTAAGAGGCAAAGAAAACCTTATATAATTGAGAGAAAGAGGGGAGGGAGACGAGCACTGTGTAAATCTTACTCTCATCAGGTTGGGCTCTAAAAGTGTATATCAGACATTTGATTTCACATAGAAACTTGTCTGTTGCTAGAGGGAAGTGGGAGGGAAAGGAGGAAAAGTAAGGGACAAACTAATAGAAGGGAAAATAGAAGAATCAGGGGAAAGGAGTAAAAACAGGGGGAAGGGATCTAAAGGGTGGAGTATTGTTTGGGGGAGGGGGTCATCAAAAGCAAAGTACTGAGGAGGGGGGAAGGGAGAAAGGGGAAAGGAAAGGGGAGTATTGTTTGGGGGAGGGGTCATCAAAAGCAAAGTACTGAGGTGGGGGGAAGGGAGAAAGGGGAAAGGAAAGGGGAAAACATAACTTGGGTAAATAAGATGGCAGGAAATAAAGAATTAGTTATTCTATCTGTGAATGTGAATGGGATGAACTCTCCCATAAAGCGGAAGCGGATATCAGACTGGATTAAAAACCAGAATCCCACAATATGTTGTCTACAAGAAACACATCTAAAACATAGTGACACATATAGGATGAAGGTAAAAGGCTGGAGCAGGACCTATTATGCTTCAGGCGAACAAAAAAAAGCAGGGGTAGCAATCCTTATCTCAGATCAAGTAAAAGCCAAGATAGATCTAATCAAAAGAGATAAGGAAGGAAACTATATTTTATTAAAGGGTACCATAGATAATGTACCAATATCTATACTAAATATATATGCACCAAGTGCAATAGCACACAAATTCCTAGGGGAGAAATTAAGAGAGATGCAAGAAGAAATAGACAGCCAAACGATACTAGTGGGGGATCTCAACCTTGCTCTCTCAGAATTAGATAAATCAAACTACAAAATAAATAAGAAAGAAACTAGGGAGATAAACCAATTATTAGAAAAGTTAGGTATGATAGATCTATAGAGAAAGTTGAATGGAGACAGTAGGGAGTTTACTTTTTTCTCAGCAGTCCATGGAACCTATACAAAAATTGACCATGTATTAGGGCATAAAAACCTTAAAATCAAATGCAGAAAGGCAGAAATAGTAAATGCATCCTTTTCAGATCATGATGCAATAAAAATCACATGCAATATAAGGCCAGGAGAAAATAAACCAAAAGGTAATTGGAAATTAAATAATCTAATCCTGAAGAATGAATGGGTGAAAGAGCAAATCATAGACACAATCAATAATTTCATCCAGGAGAATGACAATAAGGAGACAACATACCAAAATTTGTGGGATACGGCCAAAGCGGTTTTAAGGGGCAATTTTATATCTCTAGATGCTTACTTGCATAAAATAGAGAAAGAAAAGATCAATGAATTGGGCTTATTATTAAAAAAACTAGAAAAAGAACAAATTAAAAACCCTCAATTAAATACCAAATTGGAAATTCTAAAAGTAAAAGGAGAAATTAATAAAATCGAAAATAAGAAAACTATTGAGTTAATAAATAAAACTAAGAGTTGGTTCTATGAAAAAAACTAACAAAATAGATAAGCCTTTAGTTAATTTGATAAGAAAAAGGAAAGAGGAAAATCAAATTGTTAGTCTCAAGAATGATAAGGGAGAACTTTCCTCCAATGAAGAGGAAATTAAAGCAATAATTAGGAGTTACTTTGCCCAACTTTATGCCAGTAAGTTTGAAAATCTGAATGAAATGGAGGAATATCTACAAAAATACAGATTGCCGAGGTTAACAGAAGAGGATATAAATTATTTAAATAGTCCCATATTAGAAAAAGAAATAGAACAAGCCATTAACCAACTCCCTAAGAAAAAATCTCCAGGGCCAGATGGATTTACATGTGAATTCTACCAAACATTCAAAGAACAATTAATTCCAATACTACACAAATTATTTGAGAAATTAGGGACAGAAGGTATACTGCCAGAATCCTTCTATGAGACCGATATGGTGCTGATAGCTAAACCAGGTAGGGTAAAAACAGAGAAAGAAAACTATAGACCAATTTCCCTAATGAATATTGATGCAAAAATTTTAAATAAGATTTTAGCAATGAGATTACAGAAAGTCATCCCCAGGATAGTACACTATGACCAAGTAGGATTTATACCAGGGATGCAGGGCTGGTTCAATATTAGGAAAACTATCAGCATAATTAATTATATTAATAACCAAATTTTAAAAAACCATATGATTATCTCAATAGATGCAGAAAAAGCCTTTGACAAAATCCAACACCCTTTCCTATTAAAAACACTAGAGAGTATAGGAATAAATGGGCTTTTCCTTAAAACGATCAGCAGCATCTATTTAAAACCATCAGCAAGCATCATATGTAATGGAGACAAACTAAAACCATTCCCAATAAGATCAGGAGTGAAACAAGGCTGCCCACTGTCACCATTACTATTTAATATTGTATTAGAAATGTTAGCTTTAGCAATAAGAGAAGAAAAAGAGATAAAAGGAATCAGAGTAGGTAATGAAGAAACCAAATTATCACTCTTTGCAGATGACATGATGGTATACTTAGAGAACCCTAGAGATTCAACTAAAAAACTACTAGAAACAATTCACAACTTTGGCAAAGTTGCAGGATTCAAAATTAATCCACATAAATCATCAGCATTTTTATATATTACCAACAAAGTTCAGCAGCAAGAGATACAAAAAGAAATTCCATTCCAAATAGCAGATGATAGGATAAAATATTTGGGAATCTATCTGCCAAGGAAAAGTCAGAAACTATACGAACTAAATTACAAAACACTTTCCACACAAATAAAATCAGACCTAATCAATTGGAAAAATATTAAGTGCTCATGGGTAGGCAGAGCAAACATAATAAAAATGACAATACTACCCAAACTAATCTACTTATTTAGTGCCATACCAATCAAACTCCCAAGAAATTATTTTACAGATCTAGAAAAAATAGTAGCAAAGTTCATTTGGAAGAACAAAAGGTCAAGGATTTCAAGGGGATTAATGAAAAAAAAGGCAGATGAAGGTGGCCTTGCTGTACCAGATCTAAAACTATATTATAAAGCAGCGGTCATCAAAACCGTTTGGTACTGGATAAGAAATAGAGCAGGGGATCAGTGGCACAGGATAGGTTATCAGGACAACCTAGGCATTAACCTTAACAATCTAGTGTTCGATAAACCCAAAGACCACAGCTTTTGGGATAAATACTCTCTATTTGGCAAAAACTGCTGGGAAAATTGGAAACTAGTGTGGAAGAAATTAGGGCTTGACCCATACCTAACACTACATACCAAGATAAGATCTAAATGGGTTCTTGATCTAGATATAAAGAGGGACTTTGTAAGCAAGTTAGAGGAACGTAATATAGTTTATCTCTCAGACCTGTGGAGGTGGAACAAATTTATGTCCAAAGAAGACTTGGAACTCCTAATTGAACACCAGATGGATAATTTTGACTATATTAAGTTAAAAAGTTTCTGTACAAACAAAACAAATGCAGACAAGATTAGGAGAGAAGCATCTAAATGGGAAATCATCTTTACATTTAATGGTTCTGATAAAGGCCTCATTTCTAAAATATATAGAGAATTGTCTCATATATATAAGAATTCAAGCCACTCTTGAATAGATAAGTGGTCAAGGGATATGAACAGACAATTTTCAGATGATGAAATTAAAACCATCTCTAGTCATATGAAAAGTTGCTCCAAATCACTATTGATCAGAGAAATGCAAATTAAGACAACTCTGAGGTACCACTACACACCTGTCAGATTGGCTAAAATGACAGGAAAAGATAACGATGAATGTTGGAGGGGATGTGGGAAAACTGGAACACTAATACATTGTTGGTGGAACTGTGAACGGATCCAGCCATTCTGGAGAGCAATTTGGAGCTATGCTCAAAAAGTTATCAAACTGTGCATACCCTTTGACCCAGCAGTGTTTCTACTGGGCCTATATCCCAAAGAGATCTTAGAGGAGGGAAAGAGACCCACATGTGCAAGAATGTTTGTGGCAGCCCTTTTTGTAGTGGCTAGAAACTGGAAACTGAAGGGATGCCCATCAATTGGAGAGTGGCTGAATAAATTATGGTATATGAATGTTATGGAATATTATTGCTCTGTAAGAAACGACCAGCAGGACGATTTCAGAGAGGCCTGGAGAGACTTGCATGAACTGATGCTGAGTGAAACGAGCAGAACCAGGAGATCATCATGCACAGCAACAACAATATTACATGATGATCAATTCTGATGGACATGGATCTCTGCAATAAAGAATTGTCTCAAACCAGTTCCAGTTGTTCACTGAAGAAAACCATATACACCCAGAAAGAGGGACATGAAATATGGACCACAACGTAACATTTTCATGATCTCTATTGACATTTGCTTGCATTGTGTTGCCTTTCTCTGATTCTTTTTTTTTTCTTGTAGATAGGATTTTTCTTGCATAACTTCTGAAGCATTTCAACATTATTAACATGTAGTGGACTTCCTGCCATCTAGGGGAGGGGAGGGGACTGGGGGTAAAATTTGTATTGAAAAGCTTTGTAAAGATCAAGGTTGGGGAACTACCCATACATATGTTATACAAATAAAAAGCTTAAAAAAAAATAAAAAAAAGAAATATACAAAAAAAAAAAAGAAAATAAGCTAACCACTGAGGGCATCTAGCCAGACATATATTTAGAGAAAATCATGATGGTTATTTTATTTTATTTTTAAAACTTTATAGATCATTCATGTTTTATATTCACATTGCTTTTCCAATAGACTTACCACCAGCCCGGCTCACCATCCCCAACAAAAGACATACATACACACATATAGGAACTGAAGCTTTGCTTATAATGTAGAAAAAACAATTAGGTAGAAACTAACCCATCCAGCTTAGGCTGTGACAGCCAGGAGAAAAGCAGCCTTTTCAAGCCAGCAGCACACCTTCTTCCCTACAACCTGTCCTCCGATTTGTAAATTCCCCAGAGCCCTTCTCCTTTTGACTACCCTTGCTCTTCCCCCAGCTTTTCACCTTCATTTTATATATTGCTATCTACCCACATTAGGAAGAAAAGTCCCTTGAAAAACTGTCCTCCTTTTTGAATTCCCAGTGTCTGATACATAGTACATACTTAATAAATGTTCTCTCTACTTGTCTCTATCATCTATCTGTCTATCATCTATCTCTATCATCTATTACCTTTCTTATCTCTATTATCTACCTATCATTTAGCTCTATCATCTTTAACAGATCTGAATGCCCAAGGTCTTCCACTGCATCCAGGACCATCTCCAGTGATTCTCCTGGTCTGGAAGAGAGACTGAGACAGGTGACTTTGCCCACACTTCCTCACTTAAATCCAATTCACTTGCATGTCACCTCCCTGATGTCATGATCCTTTTGGGGAATGAAGGACAAATTACAACAGTCTTTATCATCTACCTATTATCTATATCTATCATCTATCTATCTAAACATGTAAACAACATGGTGCATCTGTAATCATCCTCCCTTTGATAGGATGAAAAGCCACCCTTTATCTTCTGGGCCAAGGTTGGTCATTACAATTAATCAGACTGTTTTGAAATTTTTGCAATGTAATCAATTGCCTTATTGTAGCCACTCTGGATGTTGTTCTTCTGGTTCTGCTTACTTCCCTTTGAATCAGCTCATAAAGATTTTCCCATGACTTTCTGAATTCCTCATATTTGTTTCAGCACAATGGTATTCCATCATAAACACAATTTGTTCAACATTGATCTGCTTTGTTTCCTGTTTCTTATTATACCAAAAAAGGGGGGGGGTTATACCCCGCCGGTACTTGGATTTACTTAGATTCTTGAATCCAATGAAAACGTTAGAGACTTTCTTTTTTCCACCAACCTTTTCTTCTCCCCTTTCTCTCTCAGTAAAAGACTGATGTTTTAGTGTGAAAAGAGGTCATTCACAGTGAGCTCCCTCATTTCCAATATTTTCTATCCTCAAGCCCCAAAACATCTTCCTACATTTTCTCTTCTGATTCTCCAGTCTCTCACAAATTTGTGACCTTGCTTCCATCTCCTATCTTTTTTAGCAGCTTGTCCCTATAATTATTTCCCTCTCCCTCTTCCTCTCTGTCTGTCTGTCTGTCTCTCTCTAATTTTCAAACCCTCCCTGCCTAAAAGATACCCATCTGCTACTAACAATCATGTCTAAGTCTTCTACCTTCATACAAATATTTGATGACCTCTACTACTTTATTTTTCTTTACATTCTCATTGTTTAGTTTAATGTTTGGCACTTAAACACTTGTTGGCTCACTAACTGCTCAATGACTACCATTTCTTCAAGTTAGTGTCCTATATCTTTTCTCAAACTGTAGAAAAAGTTGCATTGCTATAACTTCCTATCTTCTTATTCTCTTATCAGCCTGTTACAATAAACCTTCAACACTCATTACAAACAAAATTTCTCTCACCAAAATTATCAATATTCCCTTAATTACAAAATCTAATAGTCTTTTCTCATGACTCATTCTTCTTGAACTCTCCATAACATTTAACTCTGCTGATTGTCCTTTTCCTCTTTCTCCTGGAAATAATCACTCTTCTTCCCTGTTTTTTATGACAATGGTCTTGGTTTTTCTTCCCATCTACCTGGTCGCTCCTTTTCAATTTGCTCTGCTGGATCACGTTCTATGTCTTGTCTCCTATTTGATGGTCTACCTCAGTATTCTCTCCTGGGTCCTCTTTTCTTCTCCATATTTTCTATCTTGGCAATTATCATTCACTTCTCTCTACAAATGATTCCATTATCCATTTACTCTGTATTAGCTACCTACTGGACATTTCCAACCAGATGTTCCATAGGAATCTCAAACTTGCTTTTCCTAAAACAGATCTATTTCTCCCTAAATCCTGACTTTTCCCTAACTTCCCTGTTTCTGTTAAGGGTACCACCATCCTTCCAGCCACCCAGATTCTTGTATTTATTCAATTTATATTGGTGCTCTCTATATTTATATGAGTGTCTGTCTCCCCATTTGAATGTAAGCTCTTTTGAAATAGGAATTGTGTCATTCTTTGTACTTGTGTCCCTACCTCCTAGTATAATGTCTGACTCATAGTAGGTGTTTAATAAAATACATGTTGATTGATGGATGCTTGACTCGATCTTCTCCATTATATCCTATATCCAATCAGTAAACAAACCTTATTGATTCTCTCTCATCTCCCACATTTATCCCTTCTCTCCACTCAGCTGGCCACCATAGTAATTCAGATTCTCATCACATTGGGACTATTTCACTCGCCTTCTAATTGTTCCCACTTTGCTAAGTCTCTCTAATCTGTGCTCTGCACAACTGTCAACACTCCTGAAGCACAAGTCTGAGCTTGTAACTCCTATTCTCTAGAAGCCATAGTACCTCTAGGACAAAAATTACATTCATCTCTTTGGCATTCATAGCCCTTCACTGTCTAGCTCCAAGTTTCCTTCCCAGGGTTATTGTTTACTATTCTCCTTTATATACTCTATATTCCCACCAAACTAGTCTACTGGCTCGATTACAATAGATAATGTTCCTTCTCCTATTTTGGTGTCTTTATCCAGGCTTTCCCTCATGTCTGGAATACACTCTGTCCTTTCCTCTGCCTCTTAGAATTTGTTCAAGATTCATCTTGAATGAATGGAAGCTTCTTTTTATTTCTTATTCTTCCCAATTAATAGTTTCCTTTCTTTCAGAAATTACTTTCTATTTATTGAAATCTATAGTTCAAAATCCCAAGCTTTGGGATCATACCAACTGTGTCTGATCCTAGGAAACAGCCCCTATTTAATTATTATTCTGAGTAACCTCCAAATGTAGCTTGTGTTTAATTCATATACATGGAAAACAGGGTCCCCAACTCCCATATAAGCATTTAAGGAAACAATTTTATATTAGGTGAAGAACAGTTTTGCTTTTTCTCATGTAAGAATCAAAAGGCAAAAAAGATTCATAGGAACTCATAAACAGAAAAAGGAAATATACAAATAGTTCAGAAACTTCCCTTAGAAGGGACCTGTTTGTCAATATAACAATCTGAGGTTCTAGTGAAATTCCCCTCTCCTCTATCCAAGCCCTTTTGGTATTATAGTGCCACACTGTGGTTTGAACTTTTTCCAATGCACTCCTCAGAAGGCAAGCACACTTTGGGACTGCTAGACATGTAACTTCTTTCCCATTGGACTTAAAACTTTCCAAACAATACTTGCTTTTTTTCTCATTTTTTTCTTTTTTGATCTGATTTTTCTTCTGAAGCATGATATTTGTGGAAATATGTATAGGGAATTGCACATGTTTAACATGTATTGGATTACTTGCTCTCTAAGGGAGGAAAGGGAGGAAGAAAAATATGTAACACAAGGTTTTGCAAGGGCAAATGTTGAAAATTATCTTTGCATATATTTCAAAAATAAAAGGCTATTATTTAAAAAAACTTTCCATAAAGCATCAGCCCTGAAGTCAGGAGTTCAAATCTGGTCTCAGAACTGGACAAAGGTTCACTGCTTATTAAGTTGAATATCTTATCAGCACAACCCTGAAAAATATTTCATCATGTTTTTACTTATCTGTATACACATTTCCTCCAACATAAAGTAAGGTCTTTGAGTGTTAAAAAGTTTTTGGTTTTTTGTTTTTGTTTCTGTCACCAGTGCTTACTACAGTCTCTGGCAACAAGTATTTTAAAAATACACATCAAACTAGTGTACCATTGGTAGAATTCTGAATTGATCCAACTATTTTAGAGAGCAATTTGGAACTACACCCAAAGGAATATACCCAGCAATGTTATCACTGTATCCCAAAAAGATCATGAAAAGGGGGAAAGGACCCACATCTACAAAACATTTGTAGCAACTCTTTTTGTGGTGGCAAAGAATTGGAAATCAAGGGGATAACCTTCAATTGGGGAATGGCTGAACAAGTTGTGGAATATGAGTGTAATGAAATACTGCTGTTCTATAAGAAGTGATGAGCAGATTTCAGAAAAAGTTGGGAAAACTTACAAGAACTGATGCTGAGTGAACTGAACAGAATCAGGAGAATAATGTACGTAGTAACAGCAATATTATGCGATGATCAACTATGATAGACTTAACTCTTCTCAACAGCACAATCATCCAAAACAATTCCAATAAACTTGTGATGGAAAATGCCATCCACATTCAGAGAAAGAACTATGGAGACTGAATACAGATCAAAGCACACTATTTTCATTTTTTTGTTGTTTTGTCTTTCTCATAGTTTTTCCCTTTTGTTTTAATTTTTCTTTTATAACATAACTAATATGAAAATATGCTTAACATGATTGTGCATGTATATTCTATATCAGATTGCTTGCTGTCAAAAATGAATGTTGAAAACCCACTTTTACATGTATTTGAAAAAAAATATTAAGTGAGGGGGGAAATTGCATGTCAAATAAATGAATGAATGATTCCAAAGGGTTTTTCAGAAGGGTCATATGAATTCACATTATTAGCCATAGTGTATTAACATATCTATCTACTCATAGCATTTTAGTTTTTCTAAACAGGTCCTAGCCTAATTTATACATATCACTTCAGCTTAGACATATCTCATCATACCACAATCCTGCTAAGCAAGCATTGGGTTGAAATAATAATAATAAATATCATCATTTTGATAGCACCTACTATGTGCCAGGCAATATTATCTCATTTGAGCATCTCTGAAAAGTACGTGCTATTATAATCCTCATTTTACAGTTGAGGACAAGGGGAACAGGTAAATAATTTGCCTAAGATCACTAATTGAACTCAGGGCTTTATTACTTTAGGTCCAGTGCTCTATCCACTGGACACTTAGCTGTCTCAGTAAATATAATAGAGTAAAACATTGACACTATACCCACCATCATCAATGTGTCCCTTTTTCATATACTCCAGGACTTCAGTGTACAGAGATTTTTCATTTGAGACCCTTGGGGGGTACATGAAAGCACCCACTAATGATGCTTGCAGATCAGCTACCATTGCCTTCCTCCTTGTAGGCTCTTAATTAACATTCGCTTATTTTGTATTTCAGAATTAGTTCTACTTCGATATTCATTATTTGGGCCTAATATCATTTCATTTTTTCAAGACTAACTCCCTCCTGGCTTCCCTCACCACCACCCCCACATGCCCAATGAGAAACAGCTTCAAGGGCAGCTTTCCTAATAAAGTTCCTTCTGACCAAACAATAGTGCTTCATTCATCTAAAATGAGAGACCATGTTGTCAGAAAATCTGTAAGCAGCTACCACACAAATTCCCCAAAGCAGTGAATGGAGCCTCTGTCCCATTTACTTCAGGGATCTGATTTCACCGCAAAACTTGGCCCAGTGGAGTTCATAAAACCAACTTTCAGACACCATAAATGCCTGGTGGGTTTAGTGTGGACCCTGAAAATATCATATGCATTATTTAAACATTTCACAAGACAGTTCAATTTTCACATTACTGAATGCGACATTTTTTTGGTATGTTCATAGAACTCTTTTGAGAAAATGAAATGATTTATTACTTTTACAGGGTTAGTTTAAAAAAATAATAAGCACCAATGTTGACTTTAATATAGTTTCTCCTATAAAAAATTAAAGACAGGAGTGAAAGAGAAGAAAATGAAACTCAAGTTTTCTCCTCTATAAAATGAAGGGATTGGACTAGATAACCTTTCCAGGTTTAAATTTATAATTCTGTAATCTGATTTTAAGGACCATGAAAAGATTGGTAACAAAAGCTGAAGAGTCCCTGTTATTATTTGCATAATTTGGAGAACATTTCCAAAGAAAAACTGGATCCCAATATCAAAGGAAATAATGGTCTCAAGCAATTGCCTGTGTTTTGATTAAGAAAAAAACGCCATATCTCACAGGCACTGATGTGGGAAGCCAGCTTGCTACTAGTCAGGTGCAGAGAAGATTTTGATTCAGCCAGAGAGAGTAACATGGGATTATTTGTGGTAATTTTTAGATTCTGAAATTGGTTTTTTAATTTTGGATGTTTGGGGGGGTATTTTTGCAAATTAAATAAAAGAAGCTAGGAACCTCTTTGTTGCTCTATTTGTTTTTGTTACAGCTGCTCCCAAGAGAAATGGCATTTTTTGCCATCTGTACATTGGCAGCATCTTGCAGCTTTGTGCTCTGTCTGGGCATATGTTGTCAGCAGTTTTCCATTTCTCATGCACTTGATACCCTTCTTTAAATTCCTATTTAAAACTCACTTCTTCTGCACAGACTTTCATGTGCTTACACTAATCACATCAACTCTCTTTAATCTTGTGGGGTGTGTCATTTTATCATTACTTCACACACCTGTTTAGGACAGGGAAAGTGCAGTGTAGACTTATTATGGCACATAATGGATAATACTGCTGCCACGGGTGATTACTTGTTTGTAAACAGTTTTAAAGAAGAAATGGGAGGGTTGAATATTAATATGACAGTAATATAGAAATGTTGTTTATCTTGTGAAGAAATATTTTATTAAATCATTTATTATGCACTTTCTGTATTCCAACCACTGTACTAAGCACTGAGAATAAAAATACAAAAGCAAAGACAATTCCTGTCCCTAAAAGCTTATGGGGAAGTTAAATGGTAGAGTGGATAGAGTGTTATGGAGTCAGGAAGATTCATCTTCACGAGTTCAAATGTGGTCTCAGTCACTAGCTGAGTGATTCTGGGTAAGTCACTTCATCCCATTTACCTCAATTTCCTGATGTGTAAAATGAGCTGAAGAAAGGAAATGGAAACCCTCTCCAGTATCTTTGCCACAAAAATCCCAAATGGGGTCATGAAGAGTTGAAAAAATAAAAATTGAACAAGAGTTTATTTTCTAATAGGAAGAGTTAACACAGAGAAGTCATAAAGGGGTACTTTGATCTCAATAGTTGAAGTAGTAAATGGACCCACAGGGGAATAGATTGACACACTCCATCCAGGAACCATGACTCGTTTAATTTGTTCATAGTTCCAGAAGTAAGAAGGGGAAAGGGTTTCAAGAAGAAGGAGACAGGAGAGGAAAAGCATGATGACAGATTGGTTTCTGAGGCTGTCCATGTTGAGACTTTCCTAAAATTCTGAGCCAGGGGATTATTAGGTAATTAGGTAATTTTTTTCTTCTTATAAACATTGAGTTGGATCAGAATGCTCTGACCAATCAATCAGTAAACATTTATTAAGTGCTTACTATGTCCTAGACATTGTGTTACACATTGGAGATTTTTTTTAAATGCAAGAAAAAAATCCCTGCCCTCAAAGAGCTTACAGTCTAATGGGAGAGACAACATGCAAATAAATAAATACAATAAGATATGGAGCAGCTAGGTGGCACATGGAGAGTGTGCCAGGCTTGGAATCAAGAACACTCATCTTCTTACACTTTGGACACTTAATAAATGTTTGCCTCAGTTTTCTCATCTGTAAAATGAGCTGGAGAAAGAAATGGCAAACCACTGGATACCTTGCCAAGAAAATCCCAAATTTCCTCAGAGTTGGGCATAATTGAAAAATGACTGAACTGAAATATACAGGATAAATAGGGAATAATTAACAGAGGGAAGAGACTAGAATTAAAAGGGGTAGGAAAAGGCTTCCTGTAAAAGACAGGATTTTAAATGGGACTTAAAAGCCAGGGAAGACAGTAGGCTTAGTTGAGGACGGAGATTGTTCCAAACAATAATCATAACTTGGAGTTTATAGGGAAAATTTTTCCATGCAAAGAAAAGGTCTCTGGGCCTTTTCAGATACACTGCCTTCCTTCCTGGGTGCTCTTCCAACTCTAGCACTCTTTCCTCTGTTTCTTCAGCCTTTTAAAAGGCCACTGAAGTTTGTCACAATGGACAGACTCTTGGGACAAGACTAACCATCCCCTCTAGCTGACATCTATCCTCTCTTCCCACAATAGAAGAAATCCTACCAAACAGAGACAAGTTAAAGTTCTGCTGCCCATATGGGAGAAGCCAGTTCTGACTGGACCCTCATCATCCAGTCCTTTTTTCTTAACAGGTCAACAGAGCTGACCTGTCAAATTTTCTGCCCTGGGGAAAAGCTCCCTTTACCATGCCCTAGTTTCAACTCTGGTCAAGGTTCAGGAAAGTTCATAAAATTCTAGGACATCTAAATTAAAAGAGATAGTAATTCTAAAGCGCTTACCACAATAACTGGCACAAATTAAGTGCTGTATACATGTTAGCTATTGATATTATTATTGTTATTATTATTAGCTACTACAGGACCTGCATCATGGGGCAAGTAGATGGCACAGTGGATAGAGTGTCAGGCCTGGAGTCAGGAAGACTTATCTTAACCAAATGAGATATTCTAATGAAAGCCCAGCATCATCAAGATGGTGTAGCAGATGGAACACTGGACTGTGGATAAAAGACCTATATTCCATTTCAGCCTCAGCCATTTACCAGCCATGTGATCATGAGCAATTCACTCCATCATCATCATCATAACTAGCATTTTAAGGTTCACAAAGCATTTTTACAAATAGTAATCCAAAATGCAGTGCTAGGTGAATAGAGACCCAAGGATAGAGACAGAAAGAACCAAGTTCAAATCCAGCCTCAGACACATCCTAGTTGTGTGAACCTGGGCAAGTTATTTAACTGTTTGCCTCAGTTTTCTCATCTGTAATGAGCTGGAGAAGCTCATTTTACAGAAAATCCCAAAGAAAGGGATTATTCAGACATAATTGAAAATTGTGAATTTTTGAACAACAAATACAAATATTATCTCATTTTATCCTCACAGTAACCTTGGGAGGTGGGTGCTATTATTATCCCTATTTTACAGATGAAACTGAGAAGAGATTATGTGAACTTCTCAGTGTCATATAACTAGAAAGTGTATGAGGCAAGATTCAAACTTAGTTCTTATAGGTTATGAAAGGGCCTCCATATATCATACCTCCATTAACCTTAATGATACTTATAATTTTGGCTTAATAGTTTCATCTCTTCCAGTCAAAATATTATATCTTGAGGAGAGAACCCCTATTAAAATTCAAATACTCAAAGAGAAAAGAATATTAGGACACTATCAGACCTTAATCTTTCAAAGCAGAAGTAATTTGTTAACTTCTCCTTGGAAGGAAAAGTAAAGACTTCTGACTCAATGGAACACAAGGTGCTCACATTTTATTGAGGATGAGGTGAGAAAGGAGAACAAAATACTAGGTCAATTCATTAATCAACAGGCACTTATTAAATACTTGCTATATATTAGACATAGGGGGCACAAGTACAATGAATGGAACAATTCCTACCCACAAGGAGTTTACATTTTAATGGAGCCCAAAGCTTGTTGACTAAAATCACTAAGCACTAAAAAATATTCGGGTAAATTGCATGTGTTTGTGTTTCCTATTGGGAATAAATTTACAGGGGTTACCACAAACTGCCAATTTTCCTGGCCCTCCAAAATATCTGCAGCTTTCACCCACTCTCTGGGCTCTGTTCTCAAATGAGTCCAGAAGGGCATTGCTTATTTTGAAAATGACATGTTCAGCATTATTAATACATTCCAAATATTAAAATTTTTTGTCTAAGCACTAGGAAAATGATACCAGGACCATAATTTAGGAAGACCAGGTGGCTAATGAATACTTGGTGCCCAGGAATGTCTTGATTCCTCTGCCCTCCTCTTCCAATTAACAAGAGCGTTGATGATCTCGGGATTGTTTCTAGCCAGCTGGGATAAATCAGCCTTTTGGCAGCTGCCCAAATGATGTATTTTAAGGGCACAGTCCATGCAGCTCTCTATTGCAAGGCAATTGGGGCCATTGTACATGCATATGGATTAACTTACTGTGCAGGCATCCTATCTACTTGGTTGGTACCCTCTGGGTTGGCACTCGATAAATATTCAGTAATAATAAAGAGGAGAAAGGTCTAATAGCCCCTCATAATGATTCTCTATTTTCATATTTCTCTATTCCTATTTTTACTTTTTCCAGTAAAAAAAAAAAAAAGAAGAAGAAGAAGAAGCTGCAGCAGGATGGTCAGCCCCAGGAACAGTTCCCACTCCTACACTGGAACTGATAGGGACTAAGGCAGGATTTCTCACGGGAGGACACATGCTTCAATTGACAGACAGTAGAGTCAGGGTGAACTTGGACAAAGAAAATCTGGCAACATTTTTTCAAGGGCATGAAAATTATTAGTCTGGCCCTCTTTCCCTGGAGATCGTAGTGATTAGAAATGATGAAGGCTACATTTTGGCTGGTTACACAATAAACCAGATGAGATACTCTAAAGAAAGTCCAGTCTGAATTGCAATATGTGGGTTCTGACACAAATATCCCTGTATAATCTTTTTCAATGCCCTTCTTTCAATTAGACTGTGAATAAATTGCAGGTTTTGCAATCATTCATTCAGTAATTTAAAAAAAATTTATTAAGTACCCATTATGTTCAATATAGGCAGGATAGCCCAGGAATCAAAAAGACCCAAGTTCATATTCTGCTTCTGACTCATGGCATATGGCCATGGGTTTCTCTTTATCCTATCCAATCCTCTAAGATTATAAACTATAGAGGCAGTTTATAATCTGCCATTATATGGCATAATGGCATAATATTCCACTATATGCCATTATATGGCATAATTTTTTTATGGTACAGTGCAAGTCCAGAATTCAAATTTAACCTCAGAGATTTAACACTTACTAACCATATGACCCTGGCTAAAATGCCCTAAAAAATACCCTATGCCTGTTGAAATCACAAATCTAAATCTCTCCACCACTACTACCAAAGTGGGAGGGGAGGTTCAATGCACTGTTACTCAGAGAACTCACCCACAATATCCAGGGTCCTGGGACAACCACTATCCCCATGGTCTGGCCTCTGGGAACTCTAATTATCTCAGCTTTAGACTATATTATACTTGGACAAATTTCTTTACTCCCTTAGAACAAGATCAAAGGAAAAGAAATTTTTCAAAAGGAACTTTTTCAGGAATTTTTTTCTCCAAAAGGAATTAAGAAACTAAGGAGAAAACAAAACACATGTAAAGACAAAAATAAAAGCAAATTGATTTTACAGAGCACAGAGGTCTGTTTAACTAGTTTAATAGTTATAAATAAATATATAAACTAACTAGTTTAATCAGTTTAACTAGTCCAACCTCAAATTTGCTTGGGTAATAGTCTGCTTGGCAAATAAATTAAGCTCCTGTCCATTTCACCCCTTAAACTTTGCCTCAGGACCAATCTAGTCAGGATATTAGTCTAAAAATGATTTGGGTAGGCACTGCCTCAGGGACTGGCAGTATTTCCAGTCCCTTCCAGAATCCCATTGTTTTCACCTCCTTTCACACTGGGCTGGATTGTATTCTGCTGTTGCCATCCTGGTTCTTGTACCTCAACAAAATGTCCATAGATTGATTGTTTGCACTAAGAAGGCAGAGACAATGTCTTATTTATCTTTGGATCAGAAGAGGCAGTCATATCATAGTGTCTGGAAAGCCAGTCCTGGGAACAAGAGGACCCAGTACATACTGGTGAGGGAACCAGAGCAAGTCAGTTAATCTCAATATTCCAGGCAATTCTCGGACTATAAATTGGAGCAGTTGCTACTCTGTAATGGTGGGGGGAATTTCCACACCAGGAAGAGTTGCTAAGTGGATGAAAGCATAATTCTGACCGAAGACCCAAACATACATACATCAGTGGTATGCAAAATAAATGTTGGCTTGATAGAAATAAGTGGAGAATTGTGCTTCATTCCAAGTGCCAGATATCAGAAAAGCTATTGGAGAGTGCTCATCGGGAGACAACTAGGAAGCCAGGGCGATTTAAGAACATGTCATATGAAGATCCACCGAAGGACTTGATGTTTATCTGGGAGAATGAAAGATTTAGGGGCAATCTCTTTCTCATCTTCAGGTATTTGAATAGCTGTCAATTAAAACAGAGAAGCTTGTTCTGCTTTGTTTCTGGGTGGAAGTTACAAAGCAACAAACTTGTAAAAAATGCTTAATATGTGCCAGGCACTGTGCTAAGCCCTTTTTAATGAGTATCTCATTTGGTCGTTTGAAAAACTCTCAAGAGTTATGCCTTTTTATTATCCCCATTTTACAGATGAGAAAACTGAGGTAGAGGTTAAGTGCCTTGCCTGGGGTCACACAGGCAGAAAGTATCTGAGGTTAAATTTGAACTCGCATCTCCCAGATTCGAGTGCTCTATCTAACTGCCTCAAAAAAATCTGCTTGAGAGGAAGAAAAACTTCCTAGCAATTGAATCTACTAAATAGGAAAATGGGTTGTCTTTGGAAATGAAGAGTTCCCCCTCATTGGAAGCCTTCAAGAAAAGGCTAAACTGCCACTTGTCCAGGAAAGAAAGGATTTTTGTTATGTGAGTTGGACCAGAGAGATGGTCACTGGGTTCTGTCGATTTACAAATCTGGGATTAAATCATCTTACCTTTAAAACCTCCCATCTTCCTTATTTCAGCTGACACCATCATGATTTTTCTTGCCGTCCAGGTTCCCAGTTTCAGAGTGGTCTTCGGCTCCTCCTGCTATCCCTTCCCTCCCCCAACACACTGTAGTAGCATACATCCAAATGCAATCCATCCTCAAGTTCCATGCATCCCTGTTTCTCATCTTATCATTCATCTCTTCCCTTCCCTTTCCTTCCATTCCAACCATCTACCACTCAGTTGCCAAGATGACCTAAAATGAAGGTCTTGAATGTTGATGAGGATGTGGGAAGGCTGGGACACTGATACATTGTTGGTGGAGCTGTGAACGGATCCAACCATTCTGGAGAGCAATTTGGAGCTATGCTCAAAAAGTTATCAAACTATACATACCCTTTGGCCCAGCATTGTTTCTATTGGGCCTATATCCCAAAGAGATCTTAAAGGAGGGAAAGGACACAATGTTTGTGGCAGCCCTTTTTGTAGTGGCTAGAAACTGGAAACTGAATGGATGCCCATCAATTGGAGAATGGCTGAACAAATTATGGTATATGAATGTTATGGAATATTATTGCTCTGTAAGAAACGACCAGCAGGACGATTTCAGAGAGGCCTGGAGAGACTTGCATGAACTGATGCTGAGTGAAACGAGCAGAACCAGGAGATCATTATACACAGCAACAACAATATTACATGATGATCAATTCTGATGGACATGGCTCTCTGCAACAATGAAGTGTTTTAAACCAGTTCCAATTGTTCAGTGAAGAAAGCCATATACACCCAGGGAGAGGGATGTGAAATGTGGACCACAACATAACATTTTCATGCTCTCGATTGATGTTTGCTTGCATTGTGTTTCCTTTCTCTGATTTTTTTTTCTTGTAGATATGATTTTTCTTGCACAACAAGATAAGTATGGAAATATGTATACATATATTTGACTTGTCAAGTATTTTAACATAATTAACATGTAGTTGACTTCCTGCCATCTAGGGGAGGGGAGGAGACTAAGGGGGAAAATTTTATAACAGAAAGCTTTGTAAGGATAAATGTTGAAGAATTACCCATACATATGTTTTGCAAATAAAAAGCTTTAATTAAAAAAAAAAGTAAAATGAAGGTCTTGACTATGTCACAGAATGACTGGTTCCCTATATATCTCCAAGCTCAAGTATGAAAGCATCTGCCTAGCATTTAAAGCCTTTCACCACCTGGTCCCTCTCTTCCTAGCTGCACTCTTTTGGTGCTTTATTCCTTTCTTTAGTCTAGGTACACTTGTCTACATGCTGCTATTCTCACGTGACACTTCATCTCCAGACCCTGTTAATTTTCGATGGCTGTCACCCATCTACTTCCTCACTTGGGTTTTATAGTTTCCCTAATTATCTTCAAGACTCAGCTCAAATCCCCACTTCTTCAGGAGGTCTTTTCCTGTTCATCCTCT
Organism: Myrmecobius fasciatus; assembly: GCA_023553655.1. Classification (NCBI taxonomy): domain Eukaryota; kingdom Metazoa; phylum Chordata; class Mammalia; order Dasyuromorphia; family Myrmecobiidae; genus Myrmecobius; species Myrmecobius fasciatus. The sequence goes on along the minus strand of JAJPUD010000852.1, from coordinate 255,208 downwards.
TTAATCCCTTCCCTATAAAATTGACTTATATTTATACTGCATATAGCTTATAGGGGAAGCTATGTAAACCAATGGATAAAGCAGTAAGCCTGGAATCATCAGGAAAATCTTAAGTTCAAATCTAGCCTCAGACACTTACTAGTTGTGTGATCCTAGGCAGGTCACTTTATTTCTATTTGCCTTAGGATAATTGCCTGAGGATAATAATGGTTATTGTGAGGATCGATGAAAAGGCTTAGTACAGAAACCAGCATATAGTAAGCACTATATAAATGTTAGCTATTATTATTAAATATTTTGGTCACATAATGAGAAGACAAGATTCATTGGAAGAATCCCTGATGTTGGGAAAGATTGAAGGCAAAAGGAAAATGGGACAACAGAGGAGGAGGTGGAAAAATAGTATATGGAAGGGGTGAACATGAATTTGGGTAGATCTGGGAGAGAGTGGAAGATCAAAAGACCTAGCATGCTATGGTCATGAAGAGCTGGATATAACTGAATGACTGAACAATCACAAAAATTATTATTTTAGTACATATCTTTACCATTAGGAAGTCAGTTACTTGAGGATAGGGATAGTATTTTTTGCTTTTCTTTGTATCATCAGTTCTTTGTAACTCCTTAACATAGTCTGGCATGTAGTAGGTTATTAATGTTTGTTGACCAGTTGACTACTACCAATTTTATTTTGTGCCTTTATTGTGTCTACTGTAGTAACCACCTGATTCCACACTTACCTACCCATCCATTCCAATCCACCATATACACCCACATTATATATAGATATAGACAGAACATTTATTAAACACTTATTCCATCATTTATTATAATTATTGGAAGCAATAACAAATACAGAGAGATATTAAGAAATTATTTGCCCAAGGTCAGCTGGCTAACAAATAGCAGAGATTGTGAGTAGAGTCCAGTCTTCCAGGACTTTCAGTCCAGAGTACTTTCCATTATATCATAGATTAATCTTCCAAAAGCACCTCAACAATAATAATGTTAACAATAACAATAACTAGCATTTATACAGTACTTAAAGCTTGAAAAACACTTTACATGTTATCTCATTTGATATCACTATTCTCTACTCAAACACATTGAATGGCTCCCCATTACTCATCAAAACTCCTTAGCCTAGGATTAAAGAACCATCTAGATCTTTTTTTTTTTGGCTTATTTCCCACTACTCCATTATGTGATTCCTGTTTTGCAACTAGTCTAGATGACTCAAGTCAAGTCAATAAACATTTATCTTGTTTTTTAAAATTCTATTTTATTTTATTTTTAGGTTCACATTCTCTCACTTCCACCTTTCTCCCCTTTCCACTTGAGAAAACAAGAAAAGAAAAATCTTTTCAAACCCGTATAACAAAATAAATGCCCAAATTAGCCATGTTCCACACCACCAACACACACACACACACACACACACACACACACACAGCCTTTAAGATACAGTCTGAGTTTCACACCTCTATCTGGGGGTGGTCAACAAGAACTTAATAAACACATACTATGTGCCAGGGATATATGCTTTCTATTTCAATTGCTAGAGACACAAAGAAAGGTGAAATTAGTCTCTTGCCCTCAATGTAATGAGGGAAACAACAGGCAAATAAAAATTATGTACATAAAAGACATACGTACCCACACTGGGGGTAATCTCAAAGAAAAGGCAATAGCATTAAGGAGAATTGGGAAAGGTTTTTTGTTTTTTTGTTTTTTTTTTTTGCAGGTGCAATTTTAGAAGGAAGTCAGAAAAGAAAAAAAAAAAAGATTTAGGAGAGTAAGCATTTCAGGCCTGAGGGTTAGTTAGCCAATGAAAAAGCATGAAGTGGTGTCTTATTCGAAGACTTTGGCAGGAGGCCAGTATCACTGGATTGCAGAACACTTAGAGGGCAGTAAAATCTAAGAAAAGTGATGGGGAAGGAATGATGCTGGTTATGAAGGGTTTGAAAAGCTAAACACAGAGTTTTATATTTGAATATAGAGTTAAGAAGGAGCCACTGGAGTTTATTAATGGCAGAAGGTGAGTGACCTATTACACCTGTACTTTAAAATCATTTTGACAGCTGAAAGGAAAAGAAATTGGAGTGGAAAGAGACTTGAAACTAATAATCCATAGGATGAGGGTCTGGAAGAAGGTGGTAAGAAGTATTATAGGAGAGAGATATACTGTGAAGTGCAACAGTCTGAACTTGGAAACACATTGGCTATAGAGAGGTGGAGTATGGCCTAGGTTGCAAGCCAGGGTGATTGGAAGGATGCTGTTGTCCTGGAAAATAAGTCAGTAAGAGAGACTTAAGGATGGGGGAGGGAGAGAGCTCGGCTTTGGATAGGTTGAGTTTAAGACACCTACTGCTTGTTCCTTTGCTTACATAGTCTCTGTCTGGACCCCCTCACCTCCTCATTCTCCCATCTTATTAAAGTCCAATCTGTCTTTCAAAGATCAGTTCAAATGTTATTTCCCAGTTTGAAGTTTTCCCTAATACTCCCTACTGAAAATGATGACCCTCCCCTCAATCTTTGCCATATGAGTGATGTCATTATTAGTATTTTGTTTAGTATTTAGAATTATATTTGCCTTTACATTCCTCTCACCACCTAGTGCAGTGCCCTGCACATAACTGGAGGTGGGATTTTTAAGGAGGACTTGAAGGAAGCTGGAGGAAACAAGCTGAAGGAGGGTGAGTATAAACGTTCAATAAACAGGTGATTAGGAGGCATTCCAAGTCAGAATAAATAATTTTCAAAAAATAAAAAACCGACTTGCTTCAACTTTGTTTTAGGAGCAGTTTGGCGGGGAAGTGTTATTTTCTAGACATCTTTTGTATATTTCACAGTCTTTGCGACTCATACTTCTTCATCAGATTTGTGTCTCTGAGGCGCAGGTATGCCCACCTCTCCCCTCAATCGTTCCTTGGCTTATGTCCTTCATTTGGTTCTCTCAGAGAAGCAGGATCATAGAGAGGATTTTGGATACTGCTTCACACCCCTGGGCAGAGAAGAAGTCTAAAGATTTCGGGTGGCCGTGACTTAGAAGGGTTGGAGGTGGGGGAGAAACCTGAACAAAAGTTCCTCTAATTATAATAAAGCGTCTTCCATTCTCTCCCCTGAGTTCCATCCCCTTAAATAATGGAATTGCCTAAAGAATCCAGACCTGGAAGTGTTTTTCCTGAGGTTGGAGGGAAGGCAACGGACCGGCAAAGGAATCCCCTCTTTCCTCACTGTCCCGTCTAAGCAGACCTCTCAAATACCAACAGGTTTTAGGCATGGGGGGCTAAATGGATGTAGGGAGACATCTGGGTCCTGAACAAAGTGGAAAGGAGAATCTTTTTCCTTGCCCTGAAGAAGCAAAGGGAAACAGTAGGGTCACTGTCCCCTGAATCTCGCTACGGGGAGGAAGTCAGAGGAAGGGAAGGCAGTGGGAGGGGATGGGGAACTGGGCTGGGCCAGGAGGGGCTGCCCAGTGGAGGTTGGGGGAGGGAGTTGAAATGCCCATCCCTTTGGGTCCCGTTGGAAAGTAGCACTTCCACTCCACTCCTGGTGGAGCTTCGCACCTCCCGGACCAGTCATGGCCGAGAGCTCAGATAAAGTGCCCATCGCCCTAGCAGGCCCCGAGGACGTGGAGCAGTGTCGCCCACCCGTGAGTACCGTGCCTGGAGCACACGGCCAAGCAGGGCGGTAGATGTAGGCTTGGGACTGTCTGCTCCGGGTCCTGTGTCTGCATGTACTCCAAAGCGCACCGGGACCCGCGTACCCTGTAGGCGCATAGGAAAGCCGTCGGACTGAACCCGTGGCACAAGTGCACGAGGAGGGAGGGGGACTCGTGTGCAGCCAGTATGCGTGCGGGTGCAGACTCCAAGATCCAAGTGCAAAGTGTGCGTGTTGCTGAGGTATGCGTGAATAACCTCAAACTTTCTCCACATCCCACTTAGCAGCCAGGCATACAGCGGAGTTGGAGTGATTGAAAGGAAAGGGAGTCCTTGTGGGGTGAAAGGTGGGGTGGGGAGGACTATGCTGCAGACCCCAGTTCCCATAGCCCCTGGACCCTTATCGGGCTTCCCGAATGGTGCCCCTAAAGGCTAGGCACAGTATGCAAGCTGTCCCTTCTGCCTTCCCCATCACTGTCTCCCCCCACCCCCACCCCACTCCACAGGCGTACACAGCGGTGGCAGTAAGACCCTCCAGTCCCGGACGGCTGCTCAAGATCGGAGCCGTGGTCCTCATTTCGGGGGCGCTGCTGCTGCTCTTCGGAGCTATCGGCGCCTTTTACTTCTGGAAGGTGAATGACAAACATGTGAGTCCTGGGGGGCCGCGGCTAGCAGGGCTCGAACTCTGGCGCCGGGTCTTCCTGGTGTGCCAGGTGCGCCGAGAGCCCCAGGGACCGCAGGGTGGGAGGCGCTCAGTAGCCCCACAGGGGTCGGGCGAAGGGGGGAGCTGTTGTGTGTAGGGGTAAAGGTCTGCACCTTGGCTGTTATGGCCCCAGGCAGCCCCTGGAAGGAGCCCCAAGGGGTTTCCTTGGGAGTATAATGGACACGGCTCCAGAGTTTTATTGTCTTAGGGAATTCACGAACATTAAAAGTGCAGAAGAACAGTGTAAAGTAAAAAGGGCTTTATTAAGATCTAGGTTAAGGTCTAGGTTCTGGGATTCATTTGCTCTACGACCTTCCGCAGGTGATTTAATCGTTCTGGGGCTCTTTCCTCATTTGTAAAATGAGGTTGGACCAGAACTCAGAATTCTAAAGAGTTCTGACTTTTCTAGCTCTGAAGAATTATGATCCTAAGGGAGCTAAAACTAATATGACGAAATGAACGTTCCAGAAATTATCTGATTGCTCCAAGTGTCTTAGAAGGGAGCAGCCAGAACAAGGTATTGGAAAGAACTCAAGTCTTTAAAGGCAATTTCTTCTGACTTCTGCAGCAACTTCCCCTTCTCTCTCAAAAGAAGTGCAGGAAGAAAATGGAAGGTCCTTAAAGATATTAAATAATATTTTAAAAAATCAAATTTTCCTTTGGTTAATAAATTTCCCACCCAGTTGTCTCCCTATTTGTATGCAAATATTTATTTTCACAAGAGTTCAAGGAACAAAATTGTTTCAAACTTCGATTGGACGAGTTCCAATATGCCGGTTAAAAGGCAAGAATTTCGTTCTCCTGCGTATAAAGGGTATTATCTCCATAACTACTGGACAAAATCTACCGTGAGCTTATTTCTAGTAATGGGGAAAAATCCATCTCGATCTCCGGTACATACAAAGGACTATTTCTTAAAACTCCACAGAGGATTTTTTAGCTCTCTACTGCCCCTCCACTCCCTCCTCTTCAGTCTATTCCTACTTCCTTTCTTCTCCTCCCCCTCTCCGGGGAATTCAAAGCATGAGCTAATTCCAGTACTTAGAGAAAACGGTGCAGAAAGCGATCCAGCCATTTTGCACCTCACATCATCTTCCAGAGGCACTGAAATTTGTATTCTTGACTCCACGGCCTAATGTAGATAAGCAAACATGCCAGATATCAATGAATCTGTTACAGGAGCCACATCATATTTAAAAAATCATCATTCTGTAGGATGAAAATGGTAGTGTTTAGTGAGTATGTGTATTTTAAATGTAAAAACTGGGCCATATGCTTCCATTTTAAAGCAGCAGTTCTGGACAAAGGAATAGATTTCAACATATAAATCTCCACTGGAAATTGTGTAAAGATTGTCTCCTCTTTGGGAAGCTTTATGGTATTTGACTATAAATTCATACTTTTGGATGGAAATTGAAATAAATATCTCAATTCTTATTGTCATATCATAACAACTGGATTTCATATAATTGATTGTGTTATGTATGTATTAAAACAAATCCCGACATTTGGCACTTTTTAAGAAAAACATTTCTAATTCACAAGATTCTAAAATGAATAAGGAATCATGCATTAAGCGAAGATTATTCATGTCTTGTCTCATTACAAGTTGATTAGTTTTATGAAAAAAAAAATGCTAAGAATACCCAGAGATAGTGAAGCATATAATTGTCAACAATAAAAGCCACTGATAGCATTTTCCAGACCAAAAGGATCATAAAAAGAATTATGGGGTATTGTCATGTTATTTTACTACAGTAAAACCCTAATTCGAGCCTTATATACTTGCAAATGTTTATCATACAGATGAAACTTTTGAACAAAACACCTAATAGTCAAATGCCCATTCTTCAATCACATTTCTTGGATTCATATGAAGCAATCATACTAAATCAAACCCTCATTACTTTATTCTTGGACTATAACAATAGCTTATTTGGTTCCTAGGATTTAGAATCTTTTCCTTTCTAATCTATCCTTCATATAGCTGCCAAATTGATATTCCTGAAACACAGGCCTGACCACATCATGCTTACGTTCAAGCTTCTCAAGCTTGCCTCTACGATATAATATGAAGTCTCATTTAGCCTTGGAAGCCCTGAACAGTCTGACTCCAATTCACCTTTCCAGGATTTCACTATTCAACATTGGAGCCAAACTAGCCTCCCTGATGCTCTCCATACCCTGTATCCCTTTTCTCTCTTTTTAGTAGCTGTAAAGGCTATCCCTCCTGCCCAGAATACTCTTCTCTTTGGCTGCTCTGCACCTTGTAATTCCTAGGTCCCTGTAAGATTCTGCTTGGGTCATTTACACAAAGTTTTTCCAGGTTCCCTCAGTTGCCAGTGCTTCACTCTCTCAGCCCTACCTAAATTGCTTTATATTTTGTGTTTATGTCCTGTTGGGGAGGTAGACTATTTTCCATTTCTCCAAAAGATGTAAATTCTTAGTATGTCATGATTTTCCTCTTTTGTCTTTGTATCTTCAGTATTTTGTACATTGTAGGCACTTTATAATAACTTGTTGAATAATTTATCAATCTTGTATTATATAAGCTTTGTTAAAAGCACCTATTTGCACTTTGGAAGGCACCATATTCAACAATATTGAGGCAAACAAGATAGTTCACTGTCCTTATGTACCAACATGTGAAAAACAGCTATTCATGAGTCCAGGGCCTCACTGGAGCCCAATGCCATATTTTTTACAGCCCAACTCTTCTTGCTGCTATCAACTACTATTCTTACTGGGCTCAATCAATGTTTCTAAAACTTACCATAGCTCCAATAAGATAATGTATGGAAACTCTAAAGCTATATAGATATCATCATTATTATTGATCTAGCTCTGTTACTGCAATGTAGAGAACCCCCAGTGGGGAAACTTTTGTTATTAAAGCAAATCTGTAACTGTTCTACAAATTATCCTGGATTTCCTGGGGGCTCTGAGAACTTATTTCCCTAGCATCACCAACCAGTATGTGTCAAAAGCAGTACTTTAACCCAGGGCCTTCCAAACTCAGAGGTTAGTTCTTTATTATGTGTGTACATATAGAGACCAACAGTGGAGGGTGAATGAGAAATGGCTGAACTGAGAATCACAGATAAAAAAATGTCCTTTCCATTCAAATTGTTGTACCTATTCAAGTTTTAGTTTCCTTTGTCACCAAAGTAGATCACAGATTAAAACAGTAGATTTTCACATCCTTCCTTAGCCTGGTGAAGCCCATGGACCCCTTCTCAGGTTTACAAAGGAAAAAATTATATTGAAATGTTAATACTCCAACAAATTCATGAATCCCAGGTCAAAAGTCTTTGGATTAAAGTCTAGATGAATTCCCTTACCATACCTTCTGTGCTCCTGATAATGAAAACTGGGGGTCCTTAAGGGTAAGAACTGTTTCATTTTTGTCTATACTCTCCAATACTTTTCACATAACAGGCACTTAATAGATTCACGGAAGTAGTCCTTCTCCCTTCTTGCTCCTACTTCCCTTTTAAAACCCGTTAAAATACAAGTCTTTGACAAACTATTAGCCAATTTGTATCTGAAGGGAAATAATTTGCCCAAAGTCATATAGGTAAAAAATGGCAGAACTGAAATTCAATTCTAGCTGCATCTGACTTCTAATTTAATACGAGCTTTGATATACCAAGCTGCTTCAAATTACTAAGTAAAATAAAAATAATAAAGAAACACACAAGAAGATCCAGGAACATTTTCTTTCTAATACTTGCTAATTCATCAAAGAAGAGTCTAGGCATCAATTCTGTCTACAAAAATAGGGAAGGAATGTGATTGCTAGTTCTATTGCAACAAAATGGCACATGACAACACAATGTGAATGCCTTGGGAGTTCATTTTAATGAGATATTCCCTATACTGGTCTAATACAGACATAAAGATTGACCTTGCTAAAAACAAATGTGAGCTATTTAACAAGCTCTAAGATTCAGTGACTCTGTAAAATCCTATATATTCTGTATAACAAGCTCTAAGATTGTGATTCTGTAAAACACCCCAACAAACAACATTTGTTAACTCTGTCTCTGTATTTCTTAATTAGAACCTATTCTTGATTAAGCCACTACCACTATTACAAGCTGGTTTCTCCCAATACAGCACATCCCCCTGGGCATCCTGCCAACACCACTTTCCATTCAGATGGAAGGGTGCAGAATAAAAGACATCCTAGATTTTATTTTATTTTATTTAGAACTGCATTGAGGGATTAATGTAGATGAGGTTCTACCATAAATACATGTATAACTATTAACAACAGATGTTAGGGGCCTTGGAAAAAATGAAAGTCATACTGTATATTGAAGGGCTAAAGAGCCACAGATTGCTTTAAAAAAAAAAAAAAAAAAAAAGGCACTAACTTCTTCTGTTCAATTCCAGATTTACAATGTCCATTATACCATGAGTATTAATGGAAAAATACAGGAGGGATCAATGGAAATAGATGCTGGGAACAACTTGGAAACCTTTAAAATAGGAAGTGGAGCTGAAGAAGCAATTGAAGTTAATGATTTCCAGAATGTGAGTAGATTTGACTCATTTGAAAGATTAAATGATTCACTCCTTTTGGTTCATCCACCATAGGCAGAAGCTGCATTTCATATACACAATCCAGGCAGTAAATGTATTTTTATGGAAAGAATCTGTTATCAAGCTTAGGCTATAACCAGGGGTCTTTTAAAAAAGTATGAATCAGATGGTGTAGTTCTACTAGTACTTTCTCTTTTTTTAAGCCTTCCACTGCTAATGTTGTTACCTGGCCAACTTTTCCAATTATCAAAGAATTAGCTCAGTGGAATCAACATGAAGTACAACTAAAAGCAGCTTATTTTCTCTTCATCCTGTTTCCAGGCACTTATCTTATTTGATAAACTGGAGTATTAAACTTTAATACTCCTGCTTGCTTAAATTGTTTAAAATTCCTACATGGATATGAGGAGAAAATAGTTAAAAAGAGGGTACAGAGAGAGGAGATGTACAAGAAGAATGGAGCAGAGTGGAAAATTGAGGGGGAGGGGGGCTTGATGGACAATACCTTTGCTTCAACTGGCATTACCCACTTTCACTTGTTTTATTTCAGTATCTCTGCACAGTATACCTAACTCACAGCATTCATCTCTGGTTTTTCTGCCCTTGATTATACACTTTAGTGCCTTATTTCTCCATTTTCTCTGTTCAAAGACAGACTTGAAACGGAGCAACAAAAAAATCTGTCCTACATTAACTACAGCTGAAGTACACTCTCCCTACTCTGCAGAAAACAAAACAACAAAAACATCATTCTTCCTAATATTGCTTATTACCTATTGATATCTTCTTTACATGTCCCATATATATAGTTCAAAATTTTCCACAAATTTCATTAAATATGGTCCACAATTTAGACTTGCGGTTCCTTATCCCTATGGTAGGAGTGAACTCGGATCACTATTATAGCTCTAACTGGGTTTCCAAAGACTGTGTTATGTCATCATTCACTGTCCCTGTGAATTCTCAAACCAATGCATTCCTCCCAGTCATCTTCTCTCCTATAGGTATTAAATTGCTTTAGACATTTTAAATTCCTTAAGGGCAAGAACCATACGGCTTTCATATTTGTACTCTAGTACTTGGCACAAGATAAATGCTTTTTCATTCATTTATTCCATTTATTTAAGTGAAGAAAGAAAAAGTCACATTCTTCAATTTAAAGTCTGCAAAGAGCTTTGCTTATAATCTAGATATGGGGCAAAATATCACTTTAGCTTTCCTCAAACTCTTAGAATTTTATAATTCTGTTCTAAAGAGTGAAATTTGTTTTTTGCCATGAAAACAAAATATCATAATAAACTTAAAATGCTAAAACCCACCACACTAAACTAAGTATAGAGACTTATCCAACGAACTTTGAAAGATCACTCACAGTGGCTTAACCACTGCTATGGACACCAGAGTAGTGAACTTTGCTATGATGTGATTGCTGAGGTTAGTAAACGGACAAAGTCAAGTCACTGAGAACAGAGTGTAGGCATAAGACATCAAAGTCAAAGATTTAAAAAAGATCTAAGATTATGTTAATTTATTTACCCTTTTATCTCAAAGTTCTCTGGAAAGATCTATAAAGTCAGTTAAACAATCAGTCTTCAGTTACGTTAATTTTTTTGCTCTTTAGTCCTCAAGTGGGATGCAAGTTTAAGACAAGAGCCAGACCTGCTCTTCGGAGGTAGAAGAGGTCGAAGAGATGATGTACAAAATAAACAGTAAATAATATTTTCTTATACAGCATGATAAATGTGAAAATATATTTAGGAGAACTGCACGTCTGAACACAAGGTTTTGCAAGAGTGAATGCTAAAAAACTACCTTTGCATGTGTTTTGAAAACTAAAAAGCTATTTAAAAAAATAAAAAACAGGGGCAGCTAGACGTGGCAGTGTATATAGAGCACCAGTCCTGAAGTCAGGAGGACCTGAGTTAAAATTTGATCTCAGCCACACACTTCCTAGTTGTATGACCCTGGGCAAGTCACTTAATCCCAAATGCCTCAGCAAAAAGCAATCAATCAATCAATAAATGATAAAAAACAGTAAATAATAAGGTTCTATGTCATAAAATGCAAAATTAGTGATACTGTGTGCTACAGGATTCAAAAACAAAAAAAAATAACTACTGGCTAATGGGGTTCTGGGAAAACTTCATGGAGTTGTATCTGAACTCATACTTGAAGAGTAAGTAATTTTCCAAGAAGTGGAGGATCAAACGGCATGCCAAGAAGTACAATTATATGTAACCAACCAAAGATCTTTTTGATGTTATTAGGGCATCACTGGAATCCGTTTTGCTGGAGGAGAAAAATGTTATATTAAAGTTCAAGTGAAAGCTCACATACCTCAGGTGGATGCCAAGACTAAACAGAGCATCAGCTCAGAACTGGTAAGTAGCAACTTACTGACAAAATAGAAAGAAAACTAATTCCCAATAATCTGTGGTAAAAACCCTTCATCTTCAATCTCTTCTTAGAAGACTTAAAAGAGGTTAAATTTCTATTTCTTCTCTTGAAAGAAATTACTGTTTTTGTTTCTATGATTAAAAAATTATTTTCTAAAGACTCCTCTTTCATAATGCAGTTTTTTTCTAGTGATCTTGTTAGAGGAAGGGTAGCTTAAAATGCATGATTTCTGCCTCGTAAAAGCTATGAGCAAATGGTGCGTCCACTAGTCTCTCCCCATAAATTTCACATATGGGACAGTTTGCCCTCTAGGTGTATGCAAACTATGTGTAATCCCTCTCCCACATGACAGCTTTTCAGTTGTTTAAAAAGTTTTTTTTTTTCCCTAGGCCTTTTTCTTTTCTATGAAAAATCTCAGTTTTTTTTTTTTTTCCTTTAGGCATGTTTGGGGATCTTTTACCAGCCTGGTCACTGTCTCTAAACTGGCTATGGTTTGTCAATATCCCTATTAAGATGTAATACCCAGAAATGAACAAAGTATTAGGGATGTAGCCTGAATAGTATATTATTCCTCTTGTTCTAGACTTTATAATTCTATTAAAGAAACCAAAACCTCTTTTTGGAGGGGAAGCAAAGAATGTATTGGGGATGAGAAGCCCAGAGGGGAAGGGGAACTCACAACTATATCCTACTGATGACTGATATTGAGTCTGCATAAAATAAACTTCAAGTTCCTTTTCATCTTTTTCATCCAATCAGTTTCTTCTCTCCTATATTTGTGAGTTCCTGCTCCCCAGCTGTCACCTAGCTAGCTAAGCCCGAGCATGAGCCAATGAAAAAATTTTTTGTTTAAGGACTCTTTACTGTGTATGTTGGCTTCTCTTTAGGTAACAATATTGATAAGAGTTTGACAATTCCTTTATGAATTGTTCTAGGCTCATCCATAGGCATATGATAAGCATAAACTTTAAAACAATTAGTTTTAGCTATTTTAACACAACCCCACCTCACTCCCCCACTAGTATTTTATATAGCACACAACTTGGATAAAAATAAAGCACTTTTATGCAATTTATTTTTAATAAAGTTTCTACAAACTTTGCATAGCTTTTAAAAGATAACTGTGCTTAGAAGATTAAGGGAGAGTTAGGCATTAAGAAATTAATATGATGTAGGAAGTAATGGCACCAATACTAAAACACTGGGTCAAAGCTCAACAAATGAATTGAGCAGTAGTTTTCCATGGTAACATGAAGCTATTTTATTATGCCATAAATTTAAGGGGAAAACTGTAAATGAAGTGCTGCTTTGCATTAAAAAAAAATGGATAAAATAAATCCCCAATCTACTGCAGATGAATAAATACATGAAAAGAACAACTTGGCAAAATAAATTTGTCTCCTGTGTTACCAAACCACTCTCAGGAAGCTGCTATATAAGAAAATCTAGAGTTTAACTTTGAAATCTCACTAGTGTGCTTGATGCCACAGACATCTGAAATATGTTATGCTACAGCTAGAAAATGTCAGAATGGTTTATGTTAAATAATACTTTGAACTAAAAAAACATTAAAGAAGAAATCATTTGCATCTCCCTCCTCAAACTCTTTCAAACAACAAAACAAAAAAACCTGCATAGTTGGTCCTATTTTCAAAAGGGGGCTTAGGGAAGGTGGGTACCTGTATTTTTATTAGAATTTTGGGGACCACTCAATTACTTTTCCTCCTAAAGAGCTTGAATTATCAGCAGCCGATTAACCTAAAACTAAAAAGCAGATGTATTTCACTTTCAACTCAGGACCCAGGCTTTTCTTTGTGGCAACAATCACAACGTCATAAAATAAAAAGAAGCATATCTGAATGACACATTTCTGAAGATTATGCAAATAACTACAAAAAGTAGCAAATCTCTGTAAAAAACAAAAACAAAAAACACCTGGTATTAATTTCTCATGAAACATGTATAAAATTTAATAATCTTACAGGAACAATTGAATTGCAAATATGTCCACACATGTGGAAAATGACCCATTGTCCTCTGCTAAACTACTAGTGCATTTTGTTTTAACTGCTCACAGGAAGGCAAGACCATGCCAGTTAAATTTGAAGAAAATTCTCTAATCTGGATAGCTGCAGACCAATCTATTAAGGATAACAGCTTTCTGAGTCCTAAAATCCTAGAACTTTGTGGAGATCTGCCTATTTTCTGGCTTAAACCAACACATCCAAAAGGTAACATTTTAATTTTCAGATGAACACTACTTAGAATTCTCCCTATTTTGTATCAGGATCTTTAAAGTTACTCTACACCAAACATAACAAAATTGGATCAATTAGATAAATCAAGATATATAGACAGACCTTAAAAATTAGGCTAGATAAAAGAAGAAATAAAGACAACTGTAATTGAGCATTAATGGTAGGGAAATGAGAATGAACATGTAATTATATTCATTACCTATACTTTTCATTTATTAAGTTAATTTTTTTCTTTAGTTTTGCCTCTGAATCTTTGCTGTTTGTTCATTTCAATTTTGCTCTTCTGCCACTGAAGCATAAAAATCATTGTTCACGCACAGAATTATGGTAAAGTCTTGAGATGCTGAAAGTATATGCAAGAACTCATCACATAATTCAAGCCTTAAGCACTGGTTCTCAAATAATAGTTTAAAAGAAAAATTTTTTTTAAGATTCCAGGTTAGACAGGTCCAAAGCTAAGGTCTAGCAAATGTCTCTGCTCCTGGCACAGATGAATTTTGCATTTATTTGTTAAGTATTACAGCAGCCTACAAATCTACTTTGAGGGTAAGGACCTATCATTTTATCAGTGTGGGAAATTCCTTAGAAATTCTCTGTAATTCTCTTAAATCTTATGGAAATTGCCAGAGAGAACTGAGAGGTAAAGTGACTTATTGGCCCAATGGTTACAGTATCAGAAACAATAGTTAAACCTAGGCATTCCTGACTCCAAGGCCAAGTTGTTTCTCTGCTATACTGTATTTCAGACCTATATATAACATGCCAAATTTCATCAATATACAACTAAACATGATGAGGATATTATTTCAGAATCAATTTTTCTTTAAAAGCAAACCGCTCCAAATTTATGTTTAAATACATACACATTACATATGCATGTGTACATACATCTACATATGCACACACATGTTTAAAATATTAAAAGGAAACTAAAAAAAAAAAAAAGATGTTACCATTTAGTATTGGCCAAGATTCAAATTACAGTCACTAAATGTCTTAAAGAATGATCTTCTAGAAAGGATCAAAAAAGGAATAAAGCAAACAATTAGATTTCATTAAGTTCTAGTGATCAACAAGTTCTCCCTACCCCTCATTCACTTCCCATTTCACTCCCTAAGTACCTTCAAACTAGTAAACCAAGCACGAGTTGAAGCAGATTGGCATTTGAGGCCTAGGTGAGTTTGCATGTTGTCTAGTGCCATTAAATTTATCTCAAAGTATGGTGATGATGTGAATATAGTAAATTATTCCAGTCAAGTCACTTAAGGTAGTTTCTTTATCTCTTAAGTGGGGGTAACAATACCTATAGAATCTACCTAATAATATTATTTCAACCACAATAATCTAATTCAGTAGGCATCTATTATGTGACTACTATCGGATGACAAATTATACCAAGTGCTGGAAATATAAAGCAAATATAAGTGTTGAGCAGTATCAAGGACGCTCTAATGTTATGACTTTAACTGAGAGGAGGTGGCACCCTCAATATGAGAAAGCGAGAGAGAGAGAGAGAGATTGAGAGAGAGAGAGAGAGAGAGAGGGAGGGAGAGGGAGGTGAGAGAGAGAGGTGTGGGAGGAGAGAGGAAAAGAAGAGAGAGGAGAGAGGATATTAAAGTGGAATGTCTAGCAGGCAGCTGACAATTCAGACACTTCACAATTGAAGTTTAGGAAAGAATTTGTACCTAGAGTTAAAGAATTTGAGGGTCATCTGACCTCATGGAAGCAAATGAGATCAACAGGAAGCAACAAAGTGAAAAAAATAGCTCAGGACAGAGACATTGGTGGGCAGTATCTGCAAAAGGGGAGATGGATGGTGATTGAGCAAAAGATATTGAGAAGGAAAAGACAGTTAGGACCAAAACCACAGAATGAGTTAGGTCATTTCTAAAAGCCATCTAATCCAACCATAAAGCTGCTGCTTTTTCAATAGAAACAACAGACTTTTGAATGAGAATTTGAGAAGGGCAGTAGGATTTGAAGTCAGATTGCTAAGGATTGAGAAGTACTTGGGTAGTGAAGACATCAAGTAAAATGGAGGATTCAGGGAATAAAGAAGACAAAAAAAGAGAGAAGAGGGAGAAAGTAAAGATTATAGGGCAAGGAGGAAGAGAACAAAACAATATGAATGATGTGATTTCCTCTAGCAATCAGAAGTTTGGGAGAAGCAGATGAAAAGAGTAATAAAATATAAAGTGAGAATAACCCAAAATTGAGAATGGGTAAGGTTTAAGTAGTTGGACAAAGGATAAAAATAGTGAAAGGTAGGGCTGAATTGGTTAAATATGGGATCAAGACTGTGAAGAGAGGAAACTGACGTCAGAGCAGTAAATTAGGAGGACAGGGAGATTTGAAGTTGAACTGAAGATAATATATATAGAAGAACTTTGTGAACTTTCAAAGTAACATACTCCCATATGTATCAGCTATTCATTTTATTAACATTATCCCAAAAAATCTTTTAAGTACTCAACTCTTTATTCCTACATTTTCTATCTTAATGTGTTTGAATAACAGAGACTCCAATAGGGGACTCAACAAATCACACATCATGAGTAGGAACTAGCTATAGCTTAAAAATTACTTTAGCATATTTGAGTTCTGTTAAGATTTCAAATTTTGTGGCATTTTTATGCTCAGTATCAACATGCCATTGAGAGAACAACTCTAGAAGCCAAGAGATCCACATTCTCATTTCAGGCCAAATAGTAGTCATGTAACCTTGAACAAGTAACTAAAATTCTTAGAATGGGTGTTTCAAATGAGAATAATAATTAACTGTCTCTTTAATTGGGACAAGAGGTATTTTTAAAGTGAATTAAGTTTAGTGAGATAAAAGATGTAAAAGAGCCTTTCAAAAGATAAAGTTTTTATACAAGTGTTAAGCTATGCAATGTGATTACCCTTGGTGTTTACTGTTTCAGATTCTGTCCAGTGTTACTTTTGAAAATTCTCTTCATATCCATATTAGTGGATAACTAATTCTGGCTATGTTTTAATGATCCCTTAGGTTATTCCATGAGCTATTAAGCCACCTTCCTTTTCTCTAGGATTTGGCAAGTAGCAAGAGCACACTAATGTCAACCACCACTTTAATATTTTTAAATGTGCTTTTTATCATGTTGAGTAATTAAAAGTGCCTTGAAGTTTTAAAATTAACTTCTCATGAAAACAGCACTATTATGCATTAGTATCCTTTTAAAAAAAAACATACTGCTGGTATTCACCATCATACTTACTAGGGAACAGATATGATCTCTGAAACATAAGTTTTAAAACACAATCAATTAAATGCCATTTTCATACTTTATCAAAGAAGAGACAAGTTTTTCAAATGCCTACCTGAATTGTGACGTTCTGCTTTTCATATAAAATTTGAACTTTTTATTTTTACCTAAGGAAATGTCTTTTTTTTTTCTTTTTTCTTTTTTCTTTTTTTTTTTGGCAGAAAACCAAAGAGAACGAAGAGAAATCTTGAGAAAAATTCGTCAAGCTACTACAAGAAGACCAAACAGTGGGCCACAGGGTAATTCAAGCTCTGGAAGGGCAGTTAATGAAACAAGGCCCAGTATTCAGGAAGACACAGAACCCTTCAATCCAGATAATCCTTACCATGTGAGTCACATTAATAAAGCACTAAAAATGTTTCAGCATATGTACTTTGAAACAAGTATTTAATACTCAATGGAAACTTTTTCTGATTCATTAATAACTTTTAAAATATAAACCTATGAGAATAAAGCCCCTTCCCGTCATTCCAGCCCCCAAACAAACCTTGCCCAAGTATATGGAAATCTTGATATACACAACTGGAACTTTTATTTAACCTACTTTTCTTTTGCATCGGACTTAAAGAGACAAATCTAAGAATCCAAATTATTTCAGATTTTTTTTTTTTTTTTAAAGAAACAAAACACACTGAAGGTCAGAACACATTCTGGCCCATCTTTTCCACCAAAGCACTCCCCTCTCCCCAGTGTTTGTTCTGCTTAGATTGCACCAATTCTAGCATTTTGAGACCTTCACAGTTATATTTAATATCTAGAATTTGGACTCATTATTGTACAAATATCTTCTTCTCAGTGACTTAAGATTCAAAGAGCATTTTTATTCCCAGTGCTGAAATGAAGATAGGAGGAAGTTATATCACTTCTATAGGATCCCTACAGAGAATTATAATTTGAATTATTATATTTAGATCCCCTCTCTTCCAGCATTAAGTCACTAGATTCGAAATTGTGCCATCTAGAAACTAAAAGCCATCCCAACAAGAAATCTTTAGGTGCCCCACAGAAACTAAATTGGCAGCAGATGATTTTTTTGTTGTTCTGTGTGTCTGTGTGCTTAATGATACCCGATAACCATATCGCATTAAATGTAGGAAACTGCAATGTAGCACTTTCTCTCTTTACTGGCAGTTTTGTTAGGTGAAGGTTTCATGAAATCAGAAGGAATTTAATGTAACTTTCAAACTCTTAAAAATATTGAAGACCCTTCACATTAGCTTATACTGTTTCTTGTGGCAATGAAAAAGTCAGGATCTAATTCTGTAACTATGTACTTAACAAATACAAGTGAACTTTACATCCTAAAGAAAATACAAATAACTCTTTTCTCTTACAGCAACTAGAAGAGGGTGAAGGCATGACATTTGACCCCAGACTAGATCACGAAGGCATCTGCTGTATTGAATGTCGGCGGAGTTACACTCACTGCCAGAGGATCTGTGAGCCTCTTGGTGGATACTTTCCCTGGCCTTATAACTACCAAGGTTGTCGCTCAGCTTGCAGAGTAGTCATGCCCTGTAGCTGGTGGGTAGCCCGTATTTTGGGTATGGTATGAGAGAGTTTCTGATCCTAGGCACATTAACTAAGGCAATGAAAAAAAAAATTGATAAAATGATGAGACCACAGCTAAAGTGTAGAGATAATGGAGTTGAAGACACTGAAGTATATACTCATGTGTCATAACTAGGTCATTCTATTTGCCTTTTTATTTTCTACTGCTTTAAATTTTCAATGATTCAAAATGTATTTTCTCCCAGTATGGGAAAAATCCACCAAAAAAAAAAAAAAAAGGGCAATGACACCAGAAATATACATTAATCTTTCTTTTTGCTATGCAATCTGGTTTGTTAATAGTACAATTTGCTTATAAATATCACCACATCCCTCTGTTCTGAGATATATGTGAAAAGTTATGTCCAGTTAGTCTAAAACTCAATTTCTACATCTGGAACCTTTCAAACCGAGTCACTGACCAGAATAAATCATAAGTCAGGCTGTCCTGTTATTATTCATGCTAAGCTAGCCAGTCATTTTGTATAAGACAATCATAACTCATCCAATTACAGCATATATGCTCCAGGGACTAAGTTGAAAGAATAAGCTATGAGATGGAATGTGCTCACATAAATGCTATCTATCCATCTCAAAGTGGTGGAAACATGGGAAGTTCCTTATCTACAGAGTATAGTACACAATGCCATAGTCTGCATACATCAACTACTCCAGGAAAATACCTTTAGGATAAACATAGTCAAATTTAACTAAAGACAAATCTTCACCGGGGTGGAGTAGGTAGAATGGGGGGAATGTGGAGGAGGGCAGAGAGAACTTCATTATCAAAATTTGGAAAAGCAGATAATTACAACTTTCAATAAAGGGCTACCAGGAATAAAGGAGAATAGTGATTTCTACCTTTGTAGTACAAATCAGGCTGCTGGAGTAGTCCAATTATTAATAAATCCCTCTCTTGGTAATGGGGCTAATGCTGTGCTTGAAAGATATGGCCTAAGAGGAATAACATCTCTTTTGAAATTAAAATATTTCTTTAACAAGTGCATGAAGAAATTTTATATTTTTTGACATTTAAGTTCTGAGTGCCACAACTTTAGAGAGCTATAAGGAAAAAAATTTAAAGTTGCTTTTAGAAAGATTCATAAATATTAGCTGAGAAAGGAAGGTCATGATGCCCTTGAAACACCACTAATCTCACAACATACTAATTTTGAATGCACCATATTTATATAATGTGAAAATAAATATTTTTAATAAATTACACATTGCTGCCAAAAAAAGTATATGAAATTAAATTAAAAATTGGAAACATGCTCTTTTAAATAGTTGTCATTCTATTGCAGAAGATATTCTCAAATGGTATACTTTGTCAGAAACTTCACAAACAGAAATAACAAAACGGAACATGCAGGAGAGTGTACTTAAAAATCATTAAATACAAAATAAATGAACATTACCTGTGTCAGAAAATGAACTATGTATCTGGGAATATTGGGGGTGAAAGAGGGAGAAGACAGCTGGAGTTCGAGTTCAAATCAGGAAAGATAGAGAGAGTAAGAGTACCTACCTGTGCTGAGGAGGAATGAGGTTAAGGGGAAGGCAGGTTTTTGCCAGGGTAGGATAAAATCCTGGGAGGGCCTGGAAAGAATGTGATAAAGGGAAGTGAATGTCTGCAGCTCAGGAATTACCAGGACAGCAGTGCATGAGATTATACTATAAATGAAACTCATTGAGGTAAAATGTATGCTAGTCAACTATTTTAACTGCTTGGTTTTTATAGGAGGGTGAGAACAGGAAGATAAAGAAAAGGGACAGAAATGAGTATCACCATTGCTGCCAACATGAATAGAAAAAGGTATAAAAAAAGAATGCTGCGGACATAAGACTAACTTCAAAACACAACTTTGCTTAAGAGGGATCATGTTTTTCTTTATTTAGGCTAGAAAAAAGCATGACATCTTGTGATAAAAATTTATTGCAAATCTAGGTATTCCTTTGAATTTCTTTAACTATGTTCTAAGGAATCTACTAATCAAAGTATATAAAACTTACTATTATATAACATGATAACATCTGTATTACAATGACAGAACCTTAAGCTTAGAGAGCACCTTGTCCCTGCTTATCATCTCTCACCAGGACTACTGAAAGTCTGTCTCTGCCTCTACTAATCTCTCGTTCTTCGATCCATCCTCCACTCCAAGACACCACACTGATATTTAGCTAAAAGAAGTCATATTATTTCCATGAGCCAAAGTCCTTTACCACCTGAGTGCCTTTCTCACTTGTTATGTCGCCCTCCCCCCTAATACACTCTCATGACAATCAAACTGGCCTTCTTGCTCTCCTTCATACATAGCATCCTCCCCTTTCTGTCTGTGCTTTTGCATGAGCTGTCCCCTGCACTGGAACAGATTCCCTATTCACCTCTACCTCAAAATCCTTAGTGTCCTTCAGTTATGGACCCCATTTCCCACAGTGGATCTTTTCTAATCCCCCCACCCAGTTGCTAATCTCTCTCCCATGAAGCTAGTTTGTACTTATTTTGAATATGTACATTTTTCCCCTGAAGCAATTGGGGTTAAGTGACTTGCCCAGGGTCACACAGCTAGAAAGTGTTAAGTGAGTGAAACCCAATTTGAACTCAGGATCTTCAAGGCTGGTGCTCTATCCACTGTGCCACCCAACTGCCCTAGAACATGTACATTTTGCCTCCCACAAAAGAAGTTCTAAATTTTAGGTCTTTTATTTTTGTTTTTGTGTTCCCAGTGTCTAAAACTTATTAGTGCATAAGAGGGCTTAAATGTCTACTGACTGATTAATCTACTGCTAAATTCTTTATACAGAACTGAAATCTGCCTCCCTCTAATCTCCACACATATCATATGCAATGTGGTATTCCAATAAATATTAAAAAGCCAACACAATGATACTCCTATTTATTGTCTTTTACAATTTAAGCAAATCCAATTTAATAAAAAAAAATTGTTGTTTTTTAAAAGGCCCATGGCTTACAATAACTTGGGGAAGGGCCATTCATCTGCTGTGTAAGAGGGCTTCTGTCATTTTTTTATTTTGATTTTTGCTGAGGCAATTGGGGTTAAGTGACTTGCCCAGGGTCACACAGCTAGGGAATGTTAAGTGTCTGAGACCAGATTTGAACTCAGGTCTTCCTGACTTCAGGGCTGGTGCTCTATCCACTGCACCACCTAGCTGCCCCTGCTTGTGTCATTTTTAAAAGATAGATGACCTGTAGAAAATGAAAAAATAAATGCTGCTGCAGGGTATGTTGTACAAAAAAGATGTTCTCTCCATGTGACTCACTTTAAAACCGTCACATTACCTTGTAATACCCTTTTATTGCTAATGTAAAGATTCTTGCTCAGACCTGATTTAGTGCCATACAACAGTCTGGACATTTAAAAAAAAAAGTAAATATATTTTAAATAACCATTTATATCATTCAAAACTTTTCACCATTTTCACCATTAGATTTTAATATATCCTGAAATACAAGCTACATTTCTTACCAAAAACAGCATTTACCATGTGTATGGCCTAACAATTTTATGTGCATATCTGTCTGATTTCTGCACACATTTATAAATGTGTGCATCAAATCCTATTCAAGAACTTCCATACATACTTAGAGAATGTTGGAAGGCTTCTTAAAAAACAATTAATCCAATGTTTTTTTAATCAGCAAACAGGCCCAGATGGTGGAGGTGATTTTTACCCAAAGTCACATATACAACATGGGCCTCACATTAAGAAAACATGGTATAAAATTGGTTAATTTGTAGCTAATTAGTAACTTTCAGAAAACATCCACCAAATTTTTTCTTTAAAAAGCCTGCTACCGGGGCAGTTAGGTGGCACAGTGGATAGAGCACCAACCCTGAATTCAGGAGGACCTAAATTCAAATCTGGTCTCAGACACTTAATACATCTTAGCTGTGTGACTCTGGGCAAGTTACTTAACCCCAATTGCCTCAGCAAAAAAAAAAAGCCTGCTACCTTAGTAAAATTAGGTATAATTTGTGTACAAACCAATAGGAATTCGTATTGCAAGTATGCACAATGTTCCACAACTCTTAAAATAACACTTAAAAGACTTTTGGGTCATTTTCTATCTTCAATCATGTATCAAATTAATTTTCCTTTTAATGGTTTCCAGATTAACTCTTTGTTCCCAACTTCATGATTTATTCTTTCTTTTTTTTACTGAGGCAATTGCGGTTAAGTGACTTGCCCAGGGTCACACAGCTAGGGAATGTTAAGTGAGATAAAATTTGAACTCAGGTTCTCCTGACTTCAGGGCAGGTGCTCTATCCACTGCGCCACCTAGCTGCTCCACTTCATGATTTATTGATCCACAATATAGCAACAGTGTATAGAACATTGCACCTAGAATGAAAAAGAACTGAGTTCAAATCCAGCTTCAAATATTTACAAACTATGAGATCCTGAGCAAATCACTTAATCTCTGTATCAATTTCCTCATCTTTAAAATGGAGATAATAGTCATGATTGTTGTGAGGATAGACAATTTTGACAAATACTCAGGTGAAGGGAAAAGAATTAGGTGAATAAAGAGACAGCAAAATGAATCAATACTGAGCTAAAGCGATGCAACAGTGGATGACGGTGGCAAGATATAAACTATGCAGATAGTACATTGGCATGCAAGATGGAGGAGTGAGTTTTTACCCCTTCAGACAGTGTTAGTAACCATTAGTAACCAACTAATACACTCAATTTATGATCACTGATGTTTTAAGATCAATATAATTTAATGATGTTAAAAATTTGAGCCACTCAAGATTATGTGATGATTACTGTGATGGACATGGCTCTTTTCAACAATGAGGTAATTCAGGCCAATTTCAATAGATTTGTGATGAAGAGAGTCATCTGCATATACAGAGAGGACTATGGGGACTGAATGTGAATCAAAGCATATTTCTGCCATTTTTTTGTTTATTGCTATTGTTTGTTTTCTTTCTCATTTTCCCCCTTTTGACCTGATTTGTCTTGGACAGCATGATAAATGTGGAAATATGTTTAGAAGAATTGCACAAATTTAACATACATTGGATTATCTGCTGTCTAGGGGAGGAGTGAGGGAAAGAGAGGGAGAAAAATCTGGAACACGAAGGTTTTGCAAAAGTCTATCTTTGCATGTATTTTGAAAAACAAAAAGTTATTACTAAAAAAAATTTTTTTGAGTTACTATCAAAAACATCACTATCAGATCAAGAAAACATTTTCCCAAAGTGTTAAGAGAATATTCTAATTCTAATTCTATTGTTAACCAGTTCTGTCAACAGCAAGAAAGCATTAGAATGACAATAAATGCCATAAAGAATAAGTCAATGAGATGTTATAATAAGCTAAGTTTAAAGTATAAGCAGATATAAAGCTTGCCTGAATCATGAACTAGGAATTTATTATTTTTTCCTCTCATATTCTTCTATTACCAAGCAAAGAAACCACTTTTTTGTAGGGAAGACTCAACAGTGGTTGCTCTATTGTGACACAGTATCACCAAAGAGACAAATATAGTTCTCTGTACCTGAAAACTTTGCACAACAATATATTTAGGGTTTTGTTTTAAAACAAAAAGGTAAAGACAGGTTACATCCTTAAATGGAATAATTCTAATTGGGAGTTCTCTCTCCTAAAAACTGGTGCTTATATATGTTAAATGGTCTAAGTCACTGTTAATTCCCTAGCCCTTTACACTTTTCTATGCCAAGTCCTTAAGACTTATTTGGGGGGAAGAGGGGAGAGAAGGGTAGTAGACAATAAAAAAGAGAAAACATTCATGCAGGATTCTATTTATGTACAAATACAATGCTATTTTTTAATTGTTCATAGGTTATCCACAACCAAATTTCAGTGCAGTTTAATTTTTACCAAGCACTTTTGTCTGTGCTATCTCCCCCTACTTTTAGGCAAGAAATGTATGTTAATAGTAATATTATATTATCCTAATTTATAACAATTAGGAATATAAATTTTCTAGGGGAAAAAACTTCTATGAGTTATACATAAGGTTATTTTTTTTTCTTGGTTACCTCTTCTTTTCAATTATCCACACTATAACTCTTCTCCAGTTGCACAGCTAATTAAAAGTTGGTCTTAATTAGATTCTGTTCAAGTGGACTTAAAGCCTAGAATAATATACAAATATACAAAGGCAATGAATTTCTGTCATTCAAGTGCTGATTATGCATTTTGGGGGTGATGCAGAACTCTTTATTTGTTTACCTATTAAGGAATTTCTGTTCAACAGCATTTTTAGGAAGAAAAGGCAAAAATGTTTTAATCCAATTTTTTTATGTTAATCAGCACCTCTGGAAAAAGCTTTGATTGGAAGGAAATCAAAGCTGCTAACTAAAATGAATTCAGCTTAAGAATTTCAAAGAAGCTAGTATGACAAAGCAAACATAGTCAAATGAGCTTATATAAACCAGTGGACACATCTTAAAATAGCCATCTCACAAAAGGGCCTACTCATGATAATGGATGGATAAATCTTATCACCACTACTATCAAGGAGAAAAAATCTTGAAAAGCACAATGACTATGAGTAAGTCATTTTTAAAACATATGTTGCAGTCTTTACCACTGGCATGAATAAGCAAAGGTTAACTGATAAATCTTATAAACAAAAATGCAAAGAATTACAATCCCAACTATTCACTGGTAAAAATCTAAGTAGGGTCAAATCATCATATAATTCTTTTTCCACCATAAAGAATTTAAAGTTATTAGCATTAGTTGATTGTGTATGTCCAGCTTTCTTCAAGTCAGGAAGATAAGTTCATTTAAATTCCACCTATAATAATTACATGGGAAAGTCACTCCTTTTTAAAAAATTCTCAATTTCTCTATATGAAAATGGGGGCAATAATACAGCAATAATACTTTTAATTCCTAACTCACAGGGCTGTTGAGATTCAAATGATATTTGAAAATCATTTGATAATGTATATAAATCTTTTTCAAAATTTAACATACTTTAAAACTGTTATTATTCTTCTACCAACTGCCAATTTCCATTAACATTTTATTAATTATATAACAGTCCCTAGTGGATAAAAAAAAAATCAAAGAAATATAAAGCTTTCAAAACAGAAAGCACAAAATAATAATTATTTGAAAAACTAAATTGGTACAAATATTTTAAAACTACAAAATTCAATGGTAGGGCAAAGAGTATGCTATTACATTTTTGGTAGACTTGAGTAAAAGGTTATGCTTGCATACGCATAGGCTTGCAAAAGAGGAAGCATAATGATATTCTATAAAATGTATCCTGCAATCAATTTTATTTCCCTACAGTGTTACATTTGCCACAGCAGAAAATGACTTAGCAAACTATAATAAAATCTATGGTTTAGATTGGCTTTGTTTAAAACAAAAGTATTTAAATGACCTTACAGCATCAGCAATAAAACAGAATTCTATAAAAAAATAAAATAAAAAACGGTAGAACTATAAATTTGAAGAGTAATTTGGCAATATATGATAAAGTTTACAAATTATAATCTTTGATTCAGTGATTACACTAGCAAGATTATATCCTGTTATTTCTTTTAAAAGAAACCTTTTTCTACAGAACTATTACCCCTTCTTTTAATTTGTAAAAGGGAAAAACATAAAGCCATTTATTAAATGATTAGAAAAACAGCTTAATAAACTGCGTAACCTAAATGTAATAGAATATCACAGAGCCACTTAAAATATGATGAATACGAAAGACACAAAAAGCTATATTAATAAGTGATATAAAATGGTGAAAACTTGTAAGAGTATATATAATAATGATTAATGATTACACTAGGGAAAAAAAATCAAAATTTTATAAGTACAAAGAAATTTAAAGGAAAAAGAAAAAGAACAAATACATGTTAAGTTTGCAATTTTTTTTAAAAAGCAAATACTTTGGATAATATTGTTTTGGAGGGGATTTTACTATATATTGGATTTGTTCATTTCTATGTATCTAAAATTGTTATTATGTATAATAAAAATTATCTATAATAAATATATATGTATATATATGCACATATATATATACATATATAACAAATATGCAATAATAGAGGAGAGGGAACAGGAAAATTGTCATCTTCTATGATTAAGGGAGAATATATAAATATTAAATTTCACCACTACCATTTCATCTGAATTATTGCACATGATTTTTCCTGCCTTCTTAATAAACTTAACAAATGATTTATTCTCTTAAGTACCTCCAAGACCAGTCTATTACCCCTTGACCCATACAAATACTTGATGTGAATTTAGCAATTTCAATACCATGCAGTAGTGATTTAAAGTGTCCAAAGTTAGTGAAAAACTAATTTATAGTAAATAACACTTCTGAATCACTGTCTTAGTATAAGCAGCTCAGATATCAATTTCAATTTTTTCACAAAATATTTGCCATTTTAAAAAGTATAAATTTTTAATTAATTAAATCAAAGTTCAATAAAAAAGAATACTTTACCTCTTTCCCACTTAAAAAAAAAAAAGGAAGAATGAAATTTTATACTTCTCCTGACCCCAAAAAACCTCAACCATCTGTTTTATATTAGAACTTAAAATGCTCACACCTAAAAGTGCATTACAAATAATGGAAACCATTTTCAACTTTTTGTAGAGAGCATACTTTTAAAACTACTCGGACTATTATTCTTTAACACAGTTCTGAGAAGTATTATGTAATTTATTCAAATATGTAACCAATGTTTTACATGAAAATCCATTAATACAAGAATTGGACTTTTCACATTAAAAAACAAAAATAGATTAAAAACAGATAGTCTATGCTGAAGATAACCAGAGGCCCACTTGACAGTGGGAACAGAGAAGTGTGAAGTTAGGAATCAGATAATTTCACAAGGACAGACTTATGGACAATGAGTAAAATAGCATTGCCAGGTTCCAATGTTTTAAGTGAGTTCGAGAAACAAGACAGGTCATTAAAGATAACATAAAGACAGTGAGCAGTGTCAGAAGTAAATGAAAAAAGGTGATTCATGTGTATGTTATGATGCAATCCATGACATATGAATTCTCCAAGATCAAAAATAAAGAGAAGAGAATAGAGCTACATCAGAAGAAAAGGTTCATTTCCAAGGGCAAAGAGTAATCAAAAGAAGTGATAAGAGAATCAAAATTCTCAGGTGCCGCAAAAAGTAAGGCATTAAAGGGTTGTCTATAGGTGATTTTCAGCTCAATGCCCCGTACGAACAGAGGAGAAGGAAAAGGAAGAAATAACAGATACTTGACTAAAATGAAATTGGTGATCCTTTATGAGGGCAAATAAACTTTCAATACACTGATGATGGTGCAAAGGAATGATTTTTAAAATGGTCCTAATGACCTGTTACTAAAGTGTCTAGTTTAGAATTTAATCTTCTTGCAAATGAGAACTACTTCAATTGCTGCGCATCTTTTCACTCCAACCACAGGGCCTGGTTCAAAACATTGGTGGATTTAATTGATAAGCATATGCCTTTTATATTGCTTTGATCACATAAAAAATTCATTTTTTTACCAGTATCTAAGTTTTCTAAAAAGCAGATATTAAATTTAAGAAATAATATCTAATATTTCTTTTAAAATAGCAAAATGATTTTTTAAAAAATTAGAAATTGGAAAAAAATAAGTACCGTATGAAAAAAATGGGATGACCATTCAAAAAAAAAAAATCAAACACCTAAACAGCATATATTTTGAGATTATATTAAATGGTTAAATTTTGTCAACAAGGTAGCTCAATTGTCATTTTGCAGACAAGGAAATCAAGGCACAGAGTTTCATATGACATACCCAAGGTTACAGAGCTATTAAGTGGCAGAAAATAACTGGAAACTAGATCTTCAAGTCACTGTTCTTCCCTCTCCAACAGAGCCTCACTAGAGCTAAAACTTGGGTTTCAGGTGAGAAACTAAGTGGCTTCTCACAGCACCACAAATTTCCCATCATCTTCTAGAGCTGAGAAATGCCCATTATCAAAAATTTCAACTTAGGCAATTTTCCTTTCTCTAAACCTCAAACACACTGAGTTCCATGGTTCAACATTCATTTTTCATTCTCTTACATATAAATTGTCTCCTTGGGTTGCTAAATTTAACTAATCTTTTATTTCTATTGCATGTCCATAGTACTTCGCACAGAATTGGGCTTATAAATACCTGTCAATTTAACTGAAAATATAATTACCCAAGCTCTAAGGACTATTAATGGGGGCTATAGAAGCTACTCCTGTCATGTTCTTGAAAGTCATGATGTGTCAAAAGCCACAAGTCAAATTTAAGCTAATTTGGGGGTCCTTACCTCATCTCCCAGTAAGGTACAAATAGTTTATCTTGCAGCTGGGTCAAACAGCAGTATGTTGAAATCTAATGCCCCATCTTTTATACCATGCAGCATAATTTGAAAGCAAGGACCAAAATTCCGGCCCAATTACTTATATAATTTCATAAAGAAACAAAGTAATAACTTCCTTTTTGATTTGTCTCAAATAACAAGTTCTCATTAAAAACTCTTCAAAAATAAAATAGACCAAACTTCTTCATAGAAAAAGTATATTCACATCTTAATTCAGAAGTAGAGTTAAAAAGCAAACACAATGTAACATTTGAATTGAAAAAAAAAAAATCTAATTTCACCTAAGATTGCCAAATCTAATAAATTAAGTAAATACTGTGCATCAAAAATAAGGAAAGAATCCTAGATATCCAATGAATGATTTCCCCTTCCTATAGAAGTACAAAACTAATCTAGTTAAAAAAAATAAAATAAGGACATGAATTTTAATACATCTGAAACCCTCAATGACAAATGTCAAATGATAAAATGTGAATTTCATACTTGTTCAGAGACCTAGAATAATTGCAGAAAAAGCAATCACTAAAGTAAAGAAGGAAGGAGGCATCATTTTTAAGGAAATAATTTGTTCTCAAATTCAGAATGCAATGTACATAAACACATTGGACATTAGGTGAATATATTCAATACACTGATAGCAAACTGATTTATTTAGAACTTTTTCCATTCCATGTCATCAGGAGGATTAACATCAACTTTCCTTTTACCTACATCAGACCAGTTGGTACTCAGAACTGTGCCTCCAGACTCCATCTGTAACAAGGCATAAAGTTACATTATGTTAGAGCCAAGGATCAGAATTATCTTTCTAAAAATTTACCATTACTTAAAAGCTTTGAACATACACATTCCTGAAGATAAAAAATAGTAAGTTCTATTTTTATGACTAGGGATATAGAGTAGTTGGAAGTAATCAGAGTAAGGTAACTTGTCATTTGATTGTGGTGACTACTTTGGGAATAACTCATCATGAGGAATAGCAGAATTCAAATAAATTCCAATGCAAACTTCCATACAAAGGAAATGTTATGAGTTTAGATGATGAAACTGGTTCCCAAACAAGACATTAAAAAATAATGTTTTTACATTATAACACAATTATTTCTTGAAGGCTTTCATTTAAGGTATCAAATCCATTTTCTTAAGGAATTCTTCACAGGCAAGCTAATTCATGCCTTTAGAGGAATGGTTTCAGACTTTGTAAAGAAAAAAAATCTATGCAAAAGGTCTCAGGTGACAGGACAGAATAATCTATTCTTTAAAAAGTATATATTTAGTTCTCTTTTAAAATCTTCTATTTGCTCAATTCTCTTTTAAAAAAAGTATATCCTTGTATCTTCTTAATGGGAGAGAGAGAAGGAGAAAGAGAGAGAATCTGGAACTCAAAGTTTTAAAAACAAATGTTAAAAACTGTCTTACATATAACTTGGGAAAAATAAAATATTAAAGAAAAAAATCTTTTAAGCATATGATATGATCTTACAAATGATTTGTTCATGGCACGTTTCACTTCATCAGAACCATCTGAATAGATCTGCTGAAATAATTTGTTTAAAGCTGCATCTCCTTCTAACTTTTCATTCTTTTCTTCTTCCTTGATCTCACCAACTAATTTGTCCCAATTCCTTGTATAATGAGAGGATGATGGATACAGATGCTTTGAATCTATGAAATTAATAAAAGATAAACAATAGATTTTGATCACATCAAAAGTATTTTAATGTTGTGGAATAAAAATTTTAACAAATCACCTAAGCAGCCAATTTTCACATTTTTAATAGTATTTTGTTTTTCTCTATAACCTAAATAAATCTGAATATCTAAAAATTCTCAACCAATTGGCAAAATCAAAATCCCGGGAATTTTATCACATAATAAATAGTACTTTATAATAAATAGTAAACTTTTAGCATTGAGAATGCTCCATTAAAGAATTTATTGTTAACAGGACATTTATGAACATTAAGTGTTAATGCTTTTATCTGAGATTCTCAAATAACTCTGGGGACCAGGAATAAATGAAACATTAATAATTATCCAGTGAGGATGGAGTCAAGATGGTAAACAGAAGCCAGGAAGTTGTCTGAGCTTTCCCCAGTTTCCCTTGGAAAAGTTAAATCAAGCCTCTAAATGGATTCTAGAACAGCAGAACCCACAGACAGAGTAAAACCATTTTCCAGCTTAAAATAACTTAAAAGGACTTCAGAAAAGGTCTGTTTCACAGCATAGCACAGACGTTGCCTGGGCAAGCCACTGAGAGTCTCTTAGCCACAGCACAGGCAGAGGCCCCTTACCCTGACTGATCGAGCCAGTGGCAACAGCAGGCTACATAAGGCCTCCAGCCCCAGTACAGAAGACAACTTACGAGTCCCAGAACAACTGGTTCAAGACAAGCCCAGCAGAGTAGACAAGGCACAAGAACCCAAGGCCCTGGCATGGAAAGCCAGTGGTCCCCCAACTTAAGCAGCTTGGGACAGTGTCCTGGGACAGTCCTGAGTCCCAGGAACACAGCTCAACTATAAAGTCACAAAATAGACTAAAAAATGAGTAAGAAATAGAAAAGAGCCCTGATCATAGGAAGTTACTATGGAGACAGGGAAGATCAAAAAACTCCGAAGAGGACAACACTGTCAAAATGCCTACATCTGAAGCCTCAACAAAGAATATGAATTGGTCTCCCTAAATGTCCTCCTTAAAACGGATTTTTAAAACCAAATAAGAGAGGTATAAGAAAAAATTGGAAAAAGAAATGAGAGTTATACAGGAGAGTTAAGGAAGCACAAAAACTGATTGGGGGAAGAAAAAAAAAAAAGAACCAAACTCCTATAAAAGTAAAATTGGCCAAATGGAAAAAGACATAAAAGCTAACTGAAGAAAAAATTTCCTTAAAAATTAGAATTGGGAAAAATCATCAAGACATAAAGAATCAGCCAAACAAAATCAAAAAGAAAATGTAAAATATCTCACTGGAAAAACAAAAGATCTGGAAAACAGATCCAGGAAAGATAATTTAAGAATTATTAAATATTACCTGAAGTCCATGATAGATAATTATCCATGCCATTTCAAAGTAGAAGTTAACAATCTATACTGTCCTCCACCAAACAACAGTTTGCTTTAAATGTGAGATACACCTCTCATAAGTGCTAATAAATAGTAAATGTAGCCTCATGGGCTATAATGTTATAAATGTGTTATAAATGCCTATTGAGGCATATTTATTTGAAGTTTTAAATCAATAAAAATATAAGTAATTTTGAATACCCCAAAATGAGTTAGAAGTGTGTAGTATCAATAGTGCATACTTACCCTAACATGAAAACTTTTCTTTTCTCATTTCCTACCCTCCAGTTTAAATATGGGAATCACAATTTAATGTTGGATTCTTTGTGCCCTTCTTCTCATCCCTACATATACTTTTATTCACATTAAGTATATTCTTTTCAAACTCCTGCTCACTTCTTCACCAGCATCTAATCCCCATTTTCCTTGTCCAATTCTATCAGTGGGCTTAGCAAATGATAAATGATAGAAAAAGGACTAGGAAATGCTAACCTAATTAATACTAACATCAGCTCATGAGGTAGCTGAGAGCAAGGGTTACACTCTCCATTTTATGATAAAGAAGTTGGCACTGCTTAAGTTAAGTGATTTGCACTTATCTACAGCTTCCAGCCCAAAGTACACAAGACTGACAAGCATACTAATTTACCATAAAAGAAAACAAAGCAGAAGACAAAATATCCTATATATGCATTATTCTGATTGGGTAATTTTTTTGAAATAAATTTTACTATCATAAAAATCTCTCTGAAAAGGTTTTTATTTTTTTAAAAATGGTCTTAAATATCTACAGATGAATTAGTAAAGCTTTATTTGCAGGAAAAATGGTAAGCCTAATTTTACCTCCAATTTCATTCTTGGGAATGTGAACAGTAGTAAAGATTATTTCAAAGTACTTGTTTGAAATAATGTACTAGACTATGCATCATTGTGCAGAAACCATAATTTACAATGAAACCAGCTAAAGTGATAAAAATCTGGCCACAAAAAAACTCCAGAAATCACTGGATTTCAGATTACATATTATTTATTTTTAAAATGGATGAATATAAAATAACTTATAAATTACAGAAATTTTATTTCTTCAAGTATATAAATATAACTATTGCTTGAGTTGCTTTTTCCATAATAACAAGTCTCTTCCCCTCCTCTGAAATGACAAAGCATTTCATACTTGTTATTATACCTGCATATTATACCTTAAAGGGCAGCTAGGTGGCACAGTGAATAAAGTAACAGGAGTCAAGAAGATTCCTCTTCTTCAATTCAAATCTGGCCTCAGATATTTACTAGTTGTGTGACCCTGAGCATGTCACTTAACCCTATTTGCCTCAGTTTCCTCATCTGTAAAATGGGCTGGAGAAGAAAATGGCAAACCACTCCAGTATCTTTGCCCATTAAAATCTTAACTGGGCTTATGTAGAGTCAGCCATGACTGAAATGACTGAACAACACTGCATATTGAACAACTATAGTATTCATCTCCCTTATTAGAATTGTGCTCTACATTCTTTGCATCTTTCAATCCCCTGACACTTAACACAGTACACTGCAAAGCAGATAACTTAAAATCTATTTGTTGAATTAAAGACTCCTTAAAATGTGATTTATTTCCCTGAAACTGAACTGAAATGGGAATTAGCATTGTAGTAAAATGTTGGAAATATCCGGAAATTTCAGAAAATCTGAATTTGACTACCTCAGCAAAGAAACAGTGATAAAGAAGAAAAGTGGGGAGGGGGGGGAAGATAAGATAAGCAATAGATTCACACGAACAAGCCAAAGAGAAACTCTTAACACAAAAAGATTTAACAAGATGATAAATTAAGTCAATATACAAACTTGAACTTCCTTCTAGAGAACTGCTGTCATTCAATCAGCATTCTTTCTAAATTATTTCTGAATTTTTATAGCTTATAAAGTGAGGACCTTTACAAGAATTATAATTATAATCTTATTATCCTCAAAATATTTCATCTTGAAGATATAAATAATAAAAGTGGAAAGAATACTCATTACTGTTTAATGTTAATGGTACAGTGTTTGAATTTCAAGCTTATCAAGGTCAGAAAACAAACCTGGTGTGAATTGTTTGGGTTTGGCTACATCTCTTTGTCCCTCCAACTTCTCCCATCTTACAGCCTCTGATTTTTTCATTTTTATTTCAACCTAGAAAAAAACAAATACAAAACAAAAAAATTTCATGTACAAATCACAAACAGCAGTCCACAAAGACTTAAGAATTTCCTTAAATGTTATCAGATTCTTGTGAGATAAATTACGTGATTTTGGCAACTTTTCCTTAAATAAAATATTTAAAAATACTGATGTCCTATTCATCTTTTTGTTTCCAAACTAAAACCTCATCTTTCAAAAATGTAGAATTCAGAACAAAATGTACCAGTTACTAATAATTGTCAATAAAATGGATCTTGGAATCAATATTCATCTTTTCCACAAAAATTTATTCTTATACTTACTCCCTGAATAAGGACCACAGCATTATTTTAGAAATTTTTTCTATTATATAAATGTCACATTTTTTGATGTATATATCACGTGATGAATGCATTCACATGAATGCATTCAATAAATATCTATCAAATGCCCCGCGTGGGCAAAGCACTATGCTAAGAATTACAGAATTGAAGAAAATAAATAAGACATAATCCTTGTCCTCTAAGAGCCTGTAATCTAGAAAGGAAAATGGGACAGGTACAGAAATAAGGACAAGCTAAGTATATGATAAATGCTAAATGAATGATAAAGACAGTAAGTAGCTATCAGATGAAGCTGGGTGGTTGGGGGGTGATACCATTTTAATGAGGAAGTAATATTTCAATTAGATCTTAATTAAAGATGGCCAGGATTTTAATAGGCAAAGATGTAGAGAGAATGGCCTGAATAAACATATAAAGGAGGAAAAGGATAAGATATATTTGAGGTAAGGCAAGTAGTTGAATGAAGCAAAGAAAAATCCCACTAAAATGGAAAAAATTTTTAGATCCTTTTTTCCCCACTCTAAATTACAAGGTATTGATTTAACTATAAAAAGAATTTTCCTTCCAATTTGAATACATATTTGAAGGTAGGGAATTTTTTATTTTTTGTCTTTGTATTTTTAATAACACAAAACACACAGTAAGTGCTTAATTAATGTTTGTTGAATTGAAATAAATAGAAATGAAACTAGAAAGGATGATATAGGTCAGATCACTGAGCATCTTACACAGTAGAATAAGAAAATTTAGACTTGATCCTACAATGAGGTAATTATAAATTTTTTTCCTTTTGTTGTCTATCTGGGGCTCTATCCAATCCTATATTCCCCCCCCCTTGTATAACTAACCCTGTATCTCTTATATAATAGTTTACCCCTACTGCCTACAATCAGCTCTTTAATTCATAAAAGCTATTTAAATTATAATAGTCAAAAGGAAACAACATTGGTGTGCCATGTACTGTGTTAAGTGCTGTTTATAATGTGTAATAATAAGCTAAGCAATACAGCTACATAATTTGTTACAAAAGAAAAGGTAATAATATATACTAATATATATAGAAATAGTTCATTGAATATAATACACAGCATAGAATAGTACAGTAGTTCACATACTGTCTCCAAAGAACATTCAATAATCTATGAGTTTATGCTGATTACTGTGATAAAACTGAACTATTACTGTCTCCTTTAAAAAATAATTTTACTTTAGAGCAGATACTATGTCAATATAGTAACTATAGCATCTAAATAAGGTCAACAGCTAAAGAAGAATTGTATCACCATAAGTGACCCTCAGGGCTCTGTTCTGAGCCTTTTCTTTTCCCTTGGTGGGGGAATTCCAGACCCTACTCAGTCTTAAAGGCAATGTCAATAAAATATATGCTCTGGAAGATCCTACAAAACTCAAAAAGCTACCATAATGGATCAGGCAACTTACTATATTACCTAAAGATAAGCCTAAGCATTGAAAATTTTATAATCAAAATACTGGCTACCAAATGATGTTTTTTTGTGTGGAGTTGGTATTTTGTTTGTTTGTTTTGTTTTTGCCATAGCAAGTTATTAACCTATCTATTAAGGAGTGGGAGGGAGAAGGGGGTCTACAAAATAAAACCTACATAATTTAAATAAGGGATCTTTGAATATTACTTAAGTTACTAGACAGTGCTGATAAGAGACAGCGAATGAATACTTTTAACTTTAAAGTAACTTTCAAAAGAAAGAAGTTTTATTTATTTAATAGCTTTCCATTTTAAAAACTGAACACATTAGAATGATTAATATTGAAGTAATTCCTTTCAACATTTTAAAAAACAAAATCTAAGAATAAGATTATGATGCTATGAAGGGAGTTAACATCTGTTCAATCATTGGTTTTATGTTAATGAGAATAGTAAACTCCTTCTACAATGCAGTTCTACTTTTAAAAATATTAAACAACATTTTATTAGATTATATTACAGAAAAAGAAATCCTGGTCAAAATGGCCAGTATCCAGTGATGGATTTCAGTTTCAAAGGAAGAGAAAATGTTTTCAATACCTTGTTTATGCCAACTCTAATGGAAGATTTTAAAATACTATTTTAATGGAGGCTGGTGCACAAAATATACACACAACTCAGATGTTTAAAAAAAGTCAAGACATATGAAAACAAAATACATCAATAAAAATTTTAAATCAGCAGCCTATTCTATAACGACAGATGGTCTTATCTAATGCAACATTTTTAGAGAAACATATTTAACATCGTATTATAGGGAAGAAGAGCCAAAACTCACATATTTTAGGAAAATTAAAGCAAATTTATTTGCCTCTCAGAGTTTACTGTAAAATCACATATTAATGTGAAACTATATTTAACTGAAACATCAAATTAATGCTAATAAAATACTAACTTTAAAAAAAACACTTAAATCTACAGCAAACTGTATTCACAAAACTGTATTTAAATACAAATCTAATTCTTTTAAAATTGACAAATATCAAATACTAGAACATGAGTCAGTCAAAATTCTTAAAGAGTACCAACTTTGCTAAATCAGATTTCTAGACAGAAACAGGACATTTTTTGAGTTACAAAAGTTTAGAGGTCATCTAGTCCAGTCTCCATATTTTGCAAATCCACATCTTGCAAACAGGGATCCAGAGATAAGGATGGTATGCTTTTACTCTCCTAATTAATCAGCAGCAAATCCTACCATGTTAAAAATCAATTTATAAATCAACAAGACTTTATCAAGTAAATGCCATGTGCCAGGCACTGTGCTAGACACTGGGATACAAAACCCAGAACAAGTTTATATTCTATAGTTGTAAACAACATGTAATTAAATATATAAAGTAATTTGGGGTGGGGTACTCAAAACTGGAGAATATTTGATCAGGAAAGGCACCATGTGACAGGAAATCTTTGAAGCCCTGAAAACCAGCATCAGGCAGCAACCCACACTGCAACTACAATATTCAAAAATGATAATCCAAGCACAGGATCTCCAAGGTCCGTAGGATTCTTTTATGAAACTATCATAGAGGTTTCTATTACCTTTATTTCATAAAGACCCATCACTCCAAACCTCAAAACTCTAGGAAGAATTAATTCCAGAAACTGGAGGTCAAAGCAGGTACCCAAAGGACTCAAAGCAAGGCCAAAAATATGCCAATCATTGTTGGGACCCTGATAAGAAGTCTGTCTTGACTTGAGGATGGGAAGCTACTGTGTGCAGTTCCCTTGGGAACATGAGACCCCGGACACTTGATGAGATTACTGATAATGGCTCAGATAAAAGAGCTATTCAAAGTGATCTAAAAAACAGGCTTGCCCTGAGATGTGCTCTGTTGTCAGGATGTGAGCTCCACTTTCTTTCTGACTTCCTCATCTCAATACAAAGTTAATTGCTAAATGATGGGTGGGCTAAGGGGGAAAAGGGTGTGACTACAGGTGGTGGGGGAGGCAAGGCAAGGCAAGGAGAGCAATAGTGAGGCAGGCTGACTGAGAAAGGGGCCTCAATAAAGAGCTACTTGATTTCATCTTTCTCTGGCTCATGACTCTCCTTGGAAAACACGCTGGTCGTGTCCAGATGCACACAGAAGCTCGGGAGGAGGTAAGACCTGGCTGCCCTCAGGTATAATACCTGGCAAATCATCTTATCCACACCACAAGAGCAGAACAGGAGAGTGTCTGGCACTTGGTCAAAGCCATTGTTCAGGAACTAAAGCTGGAGAGATAAGCATATCAAAGAAAACCAACCAGTATCTAAAATTATTGCAAATCTAGAGATACCCCAAAAAAGGGTACAATTGAACATAGAGATTCAAAGGGGAACAAATCCTCACAAAGACATATGAATGCCTAGAAGAAATGAAGGAAAAGATAAATAAATAAAGGCTCTGAAGGAAATAAGTGGAAGGAGAATGAGTAACTAAGAAAACAAGGTGAAGCCCTAAAAAGGTTGTTCTAAAATATATTCTAAATGCAAAAAGAGAACAGAAAAAAAAAGAAGTTTGGGAATAAAGAACTTTCCTGGGAAGCTTACACCAAGATATATAGCTTTATGTACTGCTATAAACCAAGTATACTACAATTCCAGTGAACAATGTATCAAAATAAACAGTACAGCATTTTGCATTTAAACTGAATTTATTTAAAAATAGTTTGACGCTACTTAGTCTGACCCTATAACATACTGTGGAAGCTTTCACAACCTACAGATGAGAATTTGCACTATAACAACCTTCTCATTCCTAAAGCAAGCTTAAAACTACATGTCTAAAATATCCCATGTTCATTATTATTTTTCCAGACCACTCACTTTTTCCATAGGTAAATAGCA
Organism: Myrmecobius fasciatus; assembly: GCA_023553655.1. Classification (NCBI taxonomy): domain Eukaryota; kingdom Metazoa; phylum Chordata; class Mammalia; order Dasyuromorphia; family Myrmecobiidae; genus Myrmecobius; species Myrmecobius fasciatus. Next base: position 216,533 of record JAJPUD010000852.1, on the reverse strand, counting down.
AAAATACCAAGATAGTCAATGACACATTTACAATAGAGAAGTATAAGAGTATTGGTCAAGTACATACATAATAAGGCACATAGGGGTGAATAGTATCTTCTGAAAGTGCACTGCTAACCCATTTGTTTGAACTAATGCTTACTGAATACAGTTTTTTTTTAAAGTTCAAGGCCAAGTCTTTACTTCATAAAAGAAAATTCAAATGTAGTTATTAGGCTTGCAAAGACAATGAAAAAATAAAATGAATCACCAACATAACAACTTTGTACTTCATACCAACCTTAGTTCTTAGCTGATTGCCAACAGTTACGAAAGTCAATTCAACTACCCACCCCAGAATTTGGGTTCCTACTATGTATCCAGCACTACAATAAATGCACAAGTATAAGATAGTTCCTGTCCTAAGGAATTTGCAATCTATTTGGTAGAGGAAACTAAATTTTGTTAAATAATTGGTAAACAACTAACTCATTGCTAATTGGCTCCAGAAGGCATAACTCGTGGCAAAACTGACAAGTTCCAAACCAATTTTTTCCCATAAGAAGTTTATCTACAGGCCACAGCCTAATCATCCCTCCTCAACCAAAGGGGCAAGTGGGGCTTCCAGCTGTGGAGAAACAAACCAGCCCTGCCCAGCCGGGTTTCTCCTTTCTTCAACCAAGTCACTTTCTTAGAGGAACAAAGGCTTTTATACTCTCCACCCATCCACTGTCCAAGCTGGGAGAGGGGGTGGAGGCAGAGGTGGAAGCTATGGTCCATGCCTTCCACCACTTGAGGGACAGGCTGCCAGGAGTCCTGGATCCTCCGAATGCCTGGGCTCCTACTGCTTCTTTGCTGAACACCCTGGTCATTCTATGACCCTTCCAGTACTAAAACTTCCAGTTTGGGAAGCCAAAAGAATGTACACTGCAGCCTCACTGATCTGCAAAACTGCCCCACCACTCTGAGATACCACTACACACCTTTCAAGATTGGCTAAGATGACAGGAAAAGATAATAACAAATGTTAGAGGGGATGTGGGAAAACTGGGACACATACATTGTTGGTGGAACTGTGAACAGATCCAACTATTCTGGAGAGCAATCTGGAACTATGCTCAAAAAGTTATCAAACTGCATACATACCCTTTGAGCCAGCAGTGTTTCTATTGGGCTTATATCCCAAAGAGATCTTAAAGGAAGGAAAGGGACCCACATGTGCAAGAATGTTTGTGGCAGCCCTTTTTGTAGTGGCTAGAAACTGGAAAACTGAAAAGATGCCCATCAATTGGAGAATGAATAAATTATGGTATATGAATGTCATGGCATATTATTGTTCTATAAGAAAAGACCAGCAGGATGATTTCACAGGCCTGGAGAGATTTACACGAACTGATGCTGAGTGAAATGAGCAGAACCAAGAGATCATTGTACATGACAACAATAAGACTATATGATGATAATTTCTGAGGGCCTTAACTCTTTCCAACAATGAGATGATTCAGGCCAGTCCCAATACCCTTGTGATGGAGAGAGGAATCTACACCCAGAGAGAAGACTGAGGAGGCTAAGTGTGGATCATAACACCTTTGTTGTTGTTTGCTTACTTTTTCTTCCTCTCATTTTTTCTTTTTTTAATATGATTTTTCTTATGCAACATAATAATTGTGGAAATAGTATAGAATTGCACATGTTTAACCTATATTGGATTACTTGTCTAGGAGAAGGGCATGGAGGGAAGGGAAGAAGGGAGAAAAATTTGGAACACAAGCTTTTGCAAGGGTCAATGTTGAAAACTATCTTTGCATGCATTTTTAAAATAAAAGACTATTGTTAAAAATTAAACAAAAATAAAGTACTTAAAAAAAAATTTAAGCGTTACTTCTCAGCAATGTGGTAATTCAAGGCAATCTCAATAGACCTGGGATAGAAAATGTCATCTACATTCAGAGAGAGAACTATGGAGCCTTTTTGTTTGTTTTCTTTCTCTTGTTTTTTTCCCTTTTAAAAATTTTTTTTCTTGCACAGAATGACAAAAGAATTGCATGTATCTAACCAATATCAGATTACTTGCTGTCTTAGGGAAGGAAAGAGAGGGAAAAAAGTATTTGGAAAAATAAAATACTATTCAAAATTTTTAAAAAGAGAAATAAGTCTATTTACAGAATACACATACACACACACACACAAATGCATAAGAGCTAGAAAGAGTCTCAGAAGTCATCTAGTTCTATACTTTCATTTTATAGTTGAAATTTGAATCTCCCCAAGGTTAAGTCACTTGACCAACACCATACAGGCAAGTAAGGCAGAGTCAGATGTGAATCCCATACTCTGTCTCCACATCCAGAGTTCTAAGTCATTTGAATACATTTTAATCTCTAAAGATTACTTAGAAACCATGCTTGCTTTCATGTATAAATTCTGCCACATTTATATGAAAAAGGTGAATTCATCATTTCATAGTACTATATTGTATTCAAACCTTTAAAATGGCTGATCCAATTTAACAATGTTGAATTTGAACTCAACCACAATTCAAGCTAAATTCTGAGACTTCCTGACACTGTGAAGCAAAAGCAAAAAAATAGTAAAAGATAAAATGATGAAAAATTCTATCCAATTAAAAGCTGGTTTACTGGGCTTATATCCCAAAGAGATCTTAGAGGAGGGAAAGGGCCCCACATGTGCAAGAATGTTTGTAGCAGCCCTTTTTGTAGTGGCTAGAAAACTGGAAACTGAACTGTGGCTGAACAAATTATGGTACATGAATGTCATGGAATATTATTGTTCTGTAAGAAATGACCAGCAGGATGATTTCAGAGAGGCCTGGAGAGACTTGCATGAACTGATGCTGAGTGAAATGAGCAGGACCAGGAGATCATTATACACAGCAACAACAATATTATATGATGATTAATTCTGAGGAACATGGCTCTCTGCAACAATGAAATGTCTCAAACCAGTTCCAATTGTTCAGTGAAGAAAGCCATATACATCCAGAGAGAGGGATATGAAATGTGGACCACAACGTATCATTTCCATGATCTCTACTGATGTTTTTGCTTGCATTGGGTTTCCTTTCCCAGATATTTTTTGTTCACGTAGATAACAATTGTTCTTGCACAGCAAGGTAAGTATGGAAATATGTATTCATATATTCGACTTGTCAAGTATTTTAACATAATTAACATGTAGTGGACTTCCTGCCATCCAGGGGAGGGGAGGGAACTAGGGAGAAAATTTGTCACGGAAAGCTTTGTAAGGATCAATGTTGAGGACCCATACATATGATACCAAAAAAACCCGCCCACAAAAACCCACCCCCACCCGGGGGGGGGGAGCTGGTTTACACATTTTATTTTTTTTTTGCTGAGGCAATTAAGGTTAAGTGACTTGCCCAGGACCACACAGCTACAAAGTGTTAAGTTTCTGAGGCCAAATTTGAACTCAGGTCTGACTTCAGGGCTGGTGCTCTATCCACTACACCACCTAGCTGCCCATGGTTTACACATTTTAAAGAAAAACAAGCTTAATATGAAGCTATACATGCTGATCCTTCTTGATTTCTCTGCAGCTTTGGAAACCACTGACCACTCTCTATTCTGAACAAGCTCTCTTCTTTGGAAAATAATGTTGTATATGACATGTGACATAGATCTATCTTGGTCCTCATTCTATGCAACCACTTTTTCTCAATCTCTGCTATTGTATCGTCCCTATAACAAAGACTAAGGGTGCATTTCCAGGCTCTTTCCTGGGCTCATTTCTCTTTATATGTGTCTGACTTAATGATCTCATCAGCTCCAAGGAGTTCAATTATCATTATGGGGAAGATTCTGGGAAGATGGTCAGAAAATTCCAAGCTTTCCAAATTTCCCCAACAAATAGAACAAGACTGTGTCTCAGGGAGAACATAGGCAGGTGAAAAACAAGTAAGAATCAGGAAAGAACAGGTCTCCTCCTAGGACAATCCAGTGTAATCCCCTAGACAGCATGGAGAGTCAGGGATCTGAGTCTGAGAAGATGGAGGTTTGTTGTTTAGGAACACCAAGCCCAGATGCTGAGACCAGACCTTGGACAGAAAACCCAGTGTGTGTAGAAGTAGTGGGGCATGCTGGCTTTGAGCAGTTACAGGAAGGTGGAGTTTCTGGACTGGGGCTCTGGGCCAGAAGGGAAAAATGAAGTGAACCCGGGGCACCATCTCCTCCCTCCCTTTCTTCCCCCTGCCATTCCCTCTCCCTCTCCTTCTCCTCCTTCCCCCACCATCCCAGCACTAGAGGTGATTACCATTTAAGAAACAAAACTCTTTATGTAAAATACATGGAAATATAAACCATATTCTAAGATTGACATTAATAACTGGATAAGCCAAAGAAAGACTGGGGTAGAGCTGAGTATGACCTAACTCTAAAAAAGCAAAACTGTCTAAGTAAAGGCAAAAATAGTAATTATGTTGTACAAATGAGATGCAGAGGAAGAAATGATACAATCATGAATATAATCTCTTCTGTTATTATATATGCTTTCTTGAAATGAAAATTTTGTTACTGGCATTTTCCCGCTTTCTATTGATGTTTGCTTGCATTATGTTTTCCTTCTCAGATTTTTTTTTCTTATACATACAATTTTTCTTGTACAGCAAGATAACTGTATAAATATGTATTCACATATTCAATTTGTCAAGTATTCTAACATAATATATATTAGACTTCCTGTCATCTAGGGGAAGGGGTGGAAAGAAGGAGGGAAAAATTTGTAACAGAAAGCTTTGCAAGGGTCAATGATGAAAAATTACCCATGCATGTTTTGCAAATAAAAAGCTTTAATAAAAAAAAAAAGAAAATTTTCTGTTACATATTTTGAATCCTCTCTGATGTTCTGCTGGACGCATGACAGTATCTTGTTTTTTTCTTTTTCTTTCTTTTTCTATTTGATTTTTTTCTTATTGTATATTTAGTTTAAAATAAATAACTTTTTAAAAAGAGAAAAAATTATCATTTCTATGAAAGACTCCAAGACCAATATATCTAACCCAAGTCTTTCTCTTGTACTCTACCCACTTAACACACCTACAGTTATTGGATACTTTAAATCCCAAGAGGCACCTCAAATTCAAAAGATCCAAAAAAAAAAAAAAAAATCTCATCTTTCTTCCCCAAACCCACTATCTTCTATCAAGCTATCATATATTTCTGTCACGAATGTTCCCATTCTTGTTTGTGGCAGCCCTTTTTGTAGTGGCTAGAAACTGGAAACTGAAGGGATGCCCATCAATTGGAGAGTGCCTGAATAAATTATGGTCTATGAATGTTATGGAATATTATTGCTCTGTAAGAAATGACCAGCAGGACGATTTCAGAGAGGCCTGGAGAGACTGGCATGAACTGATGCTAAGTGAAACGAGCAGAATCAGGAGATCATCATACACAGCAACAACAGTATTACATGATGATCAATTCTGATGGACATGGCTCTCTGCAACAAAGAATTGTCTCAAACCAGTTCCAATTGTTCACTGAAGAAAACCATATACACCCAGAGAGAGGGAGGTGAAATATGGACCACAACATAACATTTCCATGATCTCTATTGACATTTGCTTGCATTGTGTTGCCTTTCTCTGATTCTTTTTTTTTTTCTTGTAGATAGGATTTTTCTTGCATAACTTCTCAAGCATTTCAACATTATTAACATGTAGTGGACTTCCTGCCATCTAGGGGAGGGGAGGGGACTGGAGGTAAAATTTGTAATGGAAAGCTTTGTAAAGATCAATGTTGGGGAACTACCCATACATATGTTATACAAATAAAAAGCTTTAATAAAAAAAAAAAAAAAAAAAGAATGTTCCCATTCTTTGATAGACATGGCTCTCTTCAACAATGAAATGTCTCAAACCAGTTCCAATTGTTCAGTGAAGAAATCCATATACACCCAGAGAGAGGGGCATGAAATTTGGACCACAACATATCATTTCCATGATTTCTATCAATGTTTGCTTGCATTGGGTTTCCTTTCTCAGATATTTTTGGTTCATGTAGATACAATTGTTCTTGCAGAGCAAGATAAGTATGGAAATATGTATATATATATATTCGACTTGTCAAGTATTTTAACATAATTAACATGTAGTGGACTTCCTGCCATCTAGGGGAGGGGAGGGGGCTTGGGGGAAAATTTGTAATGGAAAGCTTTGTAAAGATCAATTGAGGAACTACCCATACATATATGCAAATAAAAAGCTTTAATAAAGAAAAAATAAAAAAATAAAAAGAATGTTCCCATTCTTCCAGTGAAGCAGATTCTCAATGTCTTCTGCACTTGCATATATCAAAAAAGTTGCCAAATTATTTTTTCTCTATATATAACATCTTTTACATATTCTTCCCATTCTCTCTTCTCACCAGTCACAAACCTGGTCCCTGAATCTGAACTCCCTTCCCAACCACTACAATAAGCTCCTAATTGTTTCCCTATCTCAAGTCTGTTCATTCAATTCCATCCTCAAGATGCCTGTCCAAGTGATTTTCCCAAAACACTGATTTTCCCAAAACATTGATTTTATGATGTCATTCTCCTCTAACTCTATAAATTCCAGTAGATCTTATTTTCAGGGAATTTAAAATTCTTTAAAAATCTAACCCCATTCTAACCTGTCATTCTTGACTACTTATGGTTAACCATATATAATATTCCACCTGCTATTTTCATGTATTTGCACTGGCTATATCCTATTCTTGAAATGGTTTCCCTCCTCATCACCCCTTGGAAAACCAGTTTCCTTCAAGACTCAATTCAACATTTCTTTGTGCATGAAGCATTTTCTGGTCCCTCCAGTTACTGGTACCTTTCCCTTAATGGTTACCTTGCATCTCTGTTAAGTGTGTTTTGTATACATAAGCATGTTTTCTCCATCAGAAATAGGCTCCTTCAATTTCAGAGAGGCCTAGAGAGACTTGCATGAACTGATGCTGAGTGAAATGAGCAGAACCAGGAGATCATTATACACGGCAACAACAATACTATATGATGATCAATTCTGATGGACATGGCTCTCTTCAACAATGAAATGTTTCAAACCACTTCCAATTGTTCACTGAAGATTGCCATATACACCCAGAGAGAGGGATGTGAAATGTGGACCACAACATAACATTTTCACGCTCTCTATTGATGTTTGCTTGCATTGTGTTTCCTTTATCTGATTTTTCTTTCTTGTAGATACGTTTTTTCTTGCACAACAATGATAAGTGTGGAAATATGTATACATATATTCGATATGTCAAGTATTTTAACATAATTAACATGTAGTGGATATCCTGCCATCTAGGGGAGGGGTGGGGAGTAGGGGGGAAAAATTTGTAACAGAAAGCTTTGTAAGGGTTAGTATTGAAGAATTACCCATACATATGTTTTGCAAATAAAATAAAAAAAAAAAAGAAAGAAAGAAATAGGCTCCTTGCAAGCTGGAACTATTTCATTTCTGTTTTTGAATCCTAGTGCCAAGTACAGTGCCTAAGACATAGCAGAAGCTTAATAAATGATTAAATGATTAATGAAAGTACAGCATAAGAGAAGATTTTATTTCAAAGGCAGCCACCAATAACTAGATTTCTAATGTCTATACTTCCTACAGAAATAAGAAAATGTAATAAGAAAAGCAAAGCAGCAAAATATGTATGTCTATTTAATTTCTAAAAATGTTATCAAGAAACCCTAAATCTCCCCAAAAGTCTCAAAGATAAATGTCAAAGTCTCTCTGCAGAGAATTCCTTCTGAATTATATAATGCTAGCCAAGTTGTTTTTACATATTCAAATTTGTTGCAGTAAAAATAGGGCAGAAATTATGAAGGTTTTTAAAACACATTAGACAATAACAAATGTGCATTTTATGTAATAATGTCATAAAAAAATGTACATGTAATTGGTTACCAAGCTGATTACTGTTTAAGCAATTTATAGATACATTAGAAAGCCTAATATCATACTATTTATAACTAATTAAATAAGTGTTTTATAATTCCTGTTAAAATATTGGGTAGAGGGGCAGATAGTTCAGTGGTTATAACAATAGCCCTGCAATTAAGAGAACTGCATTCAAATCCAATTTCAGATATTCAACACTTCCTAGTTATGTAACCCTGGTCAAGTCACTTAACCCCAATTGCCTCACCAAAAAAACTTTTTAAAACTGGGTAGAAATAGGTTTTTCCTTAAGCAACTACTCTACTATTATGCCATCATTTCTAAGAAATCAAATATGATTACATTATTTTGATTAATAATAAATTTTCCTAAGTTCTTTTTTGGTTGAGACTCACAGTCTTAGTCAAAGAGGTTCATACCTCTTTGACTTGAGTTGCTGTCT
>JAJPUD010000852.1:372-208175 GCA_023553655.1 Myrmecobius fasciatus | reverse complement strand
GTTAGAGAAGTTCATTCCAGCCATGGAAAGATAGCAAAGGCAAAAGACACTAAAGAGAGACTTTTAAAAAGTCTAGGAACTGAAAGTAAGCCAGTTTGGTTGGAATGCAAAGTGTGAGGAGAATAGCATGAAATAATATTGAAAAAAAAAGCAGGGTCAAATTATGTGGAAAAATTACTGCCAATGAAAAGTTTGCATTTTAAGCAAAATTCAGTAAAGAGTAATCCTATAAGTAAATTAGGAGAGCAAGGGATAGTTTACCTGTTGAATCTTTGGAGAGGGGAGGAATTTATGACCAAACAAGAATAGAAAACATTATGAAATGCAAAATGGATAATTTTGATTACATTAAAAAGGTTTTACACAAACAAAACCAATGCAGTCTAAATTAGAAGGGACACAGCTGGACAGGCAATTCTCAAATGAAGAAATTAAAGCCATCTATACTCACATGAAAAAATGCTCTAAATCACTATAATTAAAGACATGCAAATTAAAACTTTGAGGTACCACCAAACACCTATCAGGTTAGCTGACAAGAAAAGATAATCATGCATATTGGAGGGTATATGGGAAAACTGGAACTCTGATGCATTATTGGTGGAATTATGAACTGATCCAACCATTCTGGAGAGCAATTTGGAACTATGCCCAAAGGCAAGAAAATGGTGTATACTCTTTGAGCCAGCTGTGTCCTAAAGAGATCATAAAAGAGGGCAAAGGACCCAATGTGGAAAAAGGTTTTGTGGCAGCTTTTTGTGTGGTGGTTAAGAATTAAAAATTGAAGGGATTTCCATCAAATGGCTGATATTTGAATGTTATGGATTATTATGGTTCTTTAAGAAATAATGAGCAGGCTTATTTCAGAAGCTTGGAGAGACATAAACTGATGCTGAGTGAAGTGAGCAGAACCAAGAGAACACTGTATACAGTATCAGCAAGATTATGTGATTATCAACTGTGATGGACCTGGCTCTTATCAGCAATACTGTAATCCAAGACAATACCAACTGGAAATAGAAAATGCCATCCACATCCAGAGAGATACAGATTGAAACACAGTATTTTCACCTTTTTTTGTGTGTTTGCTTTTTCTTTCTCATGATTTTTTTCTTTTGTCTCATTTTTCTTGCACAATGTGACAAATATGGAAATATGTTTAAAAGAAGTGCACATGTTTATTAACCTATCAGATTGCTTGCTGTTTTGGGGAGGGGTTAGGTAAAAAGATGGAGGGAGAAAAACTTAGAATGCAAAGTCTCACAAAAATGAATGTCAAAAACTATCTTTACATGTATTTGGAAAAATAAAATACTATTGAGGGAAAAAAAGAATATATACCTACCCATAACTGTTAGTGGTATATGAACTGTTTCTCTTCTATTTTTTAATAGTATAATCTTTAATGTTAAAAGTGTGTATCCATTTAAACCCACTGTTGTGGATTATGGTAAAGTATTGGTCTAAGCCAAATTTCTGACACACTACTTCCCAGATCTTTTGTTTGTATCCCTGAATCAACTGCTATTTTTAATTGCATTGTGTTCTATAAAAGATGCATGAACTAAGAAAAACAAAATTATCCTTACGTGAACATGCAATCTAAAAAATTGGAGAATGAAGAATGAAAATAGAAAACTCAATTAGGAGACTAATTCAATCATCTATGTCAGAGGTGAGAAGGGTGTGAATCAGTGTAGTAGTTAAATGAGTGAAAAGAATAGTGTCATGGAAATAGAAATATGAGAGAGTATTCAGAGGAGGACTGACAGTGTAAAAAGCTAAAAAGAAGTTAAAAAGGTTAAGCATTTAAAAATATGATAATATTAGCAATTAAGAGATAGCTGGTAACTTTGGATAGTGAGATTTCAACCCCTGGTCAGCTCAGAATCCAGGATTACAGTAAATGAGAAGTAAGGAATTTATAGCAATCACCACACCTTTTTTCTAAGAGTAGGACTACTGACAAAAAGAAGAAATATAGGACAACAGACTGAGGAAATGATAAGTATGGTCAAATCAAAGTTTTTTTTTAAGATAGAGAAAAATCTGGTCATGTTTGTAGGCAGCAGAAAGTCAGTAGGTATGTTGTCCTATATTTCTTTTTTCATCAGTAATTTCATAATAGGTCTTTCTACAAATACTTAAATCAAGAGCTCTACAATAGGAGATAAACAAGTATTTCATAAAATTATGACACTTACTACCTTTAAAAAAAAAAACTCTTCAAGAAGAGTTTATGGTGAGAATCATCCTTCCACTTAGCTTAGTTCCACTTAGTAATATCCTTTTGTCTTCTAATTTAATTTGTAGCAATTTACCAAAAGGTAAGTTAATGGTCAGTCTAAAAACTGGTTCTTAGTACACTTTGGTTCTTCTTTCCACCACTATGCCAGAATCACTGCAGAATCAAAGAGGAGTTATAAAAGAATGAGGATTATTTTGTACTATTCTTCGAAAATATTTATTAGACCATATAATCTCCTTAAACTACTGTCCTATATCATCTCTCCTTCTTTCCTCAGCCAAACTCCTCAAAAAAAGGTTATCTACTAAGAGAGAGAAATTAAAGGCACTGAGATTAGTAAAGAAGAGATAAAACTATTCCTATTTGATGATACGACAATTTACTTGGAAAAACATGGGGAACTTTTTTACAACTTTTACTAAGTTACTAATGAAACAATAGCTTCAACCAAGTTATAGGCCATATAACAAATTTTCAAAAAATAAATAGCATTCTACATAAGAATAATGTACCAATAATAACAATGGAAAGGAGAATTCCATCCCAAATAACTACAAAATGCATAATATATCTGGTACACATATAATTTATTCTGATAGATTCAATTTCAAAGTGCTCCATAATTAAAGGAAGAAAATAGAACTCAAACTTATAGAAGTAAATACTGGTAACTATCTTTACATGTAACTGGGGAAAAAATACTATTAAGTGTGAAAAAAAATTTAATGATCTTAAATAAAACAATAAAGTGATACTAATAAAAAAATGCTTATAAAAAAAAAAGGTTGGTACCTAAGTGAATAAAAAATTAACATTTAATTTAACACCAGAAGCCATTTCCCAAAAAGGTAAGTGGTTTAAGAATATTAACAGTTCTCAGAAGAATTATAAAAAATTAGCAACCATAAGAAAAAATGCTCCAAATCACAAGTAATAGGCAAAGCTAACAAAAGATGGAAATAAGTATTGGAAGAACTGTGAAAAAGATAAAAACAGGAGTGCATGTGAATGAGCATAACCATTTTGGAAGATAATTTGGTATCATGCAAATAAAATAACTGAAATGTCCATACCCTTCCTTCACTGGACCCCAGAGATTTCATTATTATGTTTATGTACCAAAGAAGTCATCAATAAGGACAAAGTTTCCATATATATTACAAAATATCTGTCAGCCCTTTTGTGATGGCACAAAATGGGAAACAAAGTACATAACTCATCAATGGGGGAACAGCTAAACAAATTATAGTATATAACTGCTGTAACAACAAATGATAAATGGATGAATATAGAAAAGCATAGAAATATATATATATATAACTGGTAAGCAAGGAGTACTAAGAAAACAATAAACACAATGACTAACAATATAAACAACAGAGCTACCAAGAAAAAAAATAACAAAAAAAAGTAAATGTTGCAATTTTTTATTTTTGTTTTGCTAAGGGAATTGAGATTAAGCGACTTGCCCAGAATCACACAGCTCAGAAGTGTGAGGCCACATATGAACTCAGGTCTTCCTGACTTCAGGGCCATCTAGCTACCCCTGTTGGAAAATTTTAAAGAACAAACATTATCTCCAAAAATAGAAATATAACTGCTCTACGTTTTGCAGAGGTCTACAAGTGATTTGCTTTATATAAACAGCTAAAACCCAATTAATCTAAAGAATGAATCCTGTATGTCACTTTTTTCAAATTCACATTATAAATTTTCTTTTGGCCTGGAACCAAGTGCTATGTTTTAGATAATAATAACTCCAAATCATGCAAAACTGAATTTATATAACCACTCGATGAGATTCATTATTTGGCTTAATCCAGACCTAGCTGTTTACCGCTTCTTTTCTGAATATTTTCTCTCCTCTACATTTTTATGAAAATATTCAGGTTTGCCTCATACTATATATGGTTTGCTCCTTCTCATTTTCCTTTGCCTGTTCATCAACTACATCATTCCCCTTATCTAAGGGTTTTCTCCAAAAGTTGTCCTGGGTCCTGTTCTCCTATTCTTTTTCTTGGTAGCCTGAGCAGTTCCTATCAGTTCAACTGTCATATCTAAAAGCAAATGATTTCCAGATCAATGTATCCTAGTCTCTTCCCCAAAGTTCAGGTCTATATCTAATTACCTATTAAACATTTCAAAACATGTCACAGAAATATCTTAAACTCAATATGTGAAACTGAACTAATTATGCTCCTCCCCAATATCTCTTTCCACTGCCTAAGTTCATAATCATTACCCTGGACTCCTTCAACTCACATATCCAATCAGTTGCTTAATCTTGCTGTCTCTACTTTTTCTCAACATCTCTGGAACAACCATAGCATCCAACTTAACTAAGGACTTACTCAGACATAGGCAGCAATCATAAAAAAGATGCAGCAGCCTGTATGAACCATGAGCTTAGACAAGGCTTTGAGTCTCCACATAGCAAGCCAGCTATGGTGATACTAAACACATTGATATAACTTGCTTTATGGAATTCTTGTTTTTGAAATTAAATATACATACATTCTTTTAATAAATCTACTCTTATTTGCACTTAAGCAATCTTGAAGGGAATTCTTTCGTAAAGAATTAAAATTATTTTCTATCATTTCAATATTAAATGAAATGCAGTTGTTATGCTATAATATATAACTTGTACAAAAAGTTGTATATACAAGATTACTAAAAATCACAGGATCTAATATCTAGCAGATCTCTTTAAAAAGAATATAGCTAATTTCATTAACAAACACAGATACTATTTACTAGATAATTTGAGAAAATACATCAATGTGCCAACAACTACAGATTCTGGAGAGTTTACTCAAACTTTCATTTCCATTCTGAAATCTAACCCTAAATTCTTTCGTAAAGAATTAAAATTATTTTCTATCATTTCAATATTAAATGAAATGCAGCTGTTATGCTATAATATATAACTTGTACAAGAAGTTGTATATACAAGATTACTAAAAATCACAGGATCTAATATCTAGCAGATCTCTTTAAAAAGAATATAGCTAATTTCATTAACAAACACAGATACTATTTACTAGATAATTTGAGAAAATACATCAATGTGCCAACAACTACAGATGCTGGAGAGTTTACTCAAACTTTCATTTCCATTCTGAAATCTAGAAGTATATTCATTTCTAGGAAAAATATGAAGTTGGATATAAGGGTAACAATATACAGGAAATGAATACCAAAGGACAAAATAGCTCAGTTTATCTGTTCTCCACGATCCATTCTTTCCTCAACCACCTACTCCATATTATATTCTTACTTCTGAATCATACATAAAATGTTTCTTGTTTTACCTGAATAGTTCAGAAGGAAAAAAGGCACAGTATTACCTAAAGCCACTAAAACCTGGGGAACCACACAGACCTGAGAACAAAAGAGCCTTTGTAAACCCAAAGTCAAAGCTCCTAGCAACAAGCTGTTTAAACTGCAATGTACTGACCTGAACTTTAAATTACAGTTAATCTATTCATTAAAACAGCTGCAGGTAACTATCAATTTAAGAAGCTTTTTGGAAGTGTGAGGAAAAATAAAAGACTAAATTTCCATGAATCCCTTTCTATGCCTACACTTCACTTTTGACATTTTACATACTTAAAAAGCCTATGGTTTTAAATTTTAATGATTTTGGCTGAACATTCATAGAATTATCACTAAATCAATTTCAGTATCCCTCTTTCAAAGGAGAAATATAAAAATTCATGGTAATTACTTCAGATAATCCATTAGTAAACTAGAGTGCTTCAAATTTAAGTCAAAAGTTATCTAAACTAGTTGATGCTCACATCTATCTTTGCTTACCTATAGGGCAAAATATTCAGAAATAATTATATACCCTAAATATATTCAAATTAACACTTAAAACTAAGTTTCTAGTATAAATTCCCTAAATGACTTTCAAGTTTAAGCTTTTATATATAGTGATTTCTAACTTATGAATTTACTAAAGATAATGTTAAAGATGCACTCCAAAGCTAAAGGAAGCATGCAAAAATTCAGTTGTCCAGCTCTAAATTATAGTACCCAAGAGTAAGGATGTTTCTTTCATCACCAACTAAAGAAAATTCACAAATTTTCAATGCAGTTGAGTTTATAGTTAAGTACTATAGATAAGTAGAACTGTTATTTGTGATTTTTTGGGAAGAAATTTGCATGTAACGCTCCTCAAGGACAGGGAAAATGCACTGTACTTTTTTATACCACAAGTATAATGCCTCGTATATTATATATCTAAACAAACATTTGCTAAACTGAATTGAAGTTTCCACTCCTTTCAAAATCTCTCCATCAACAACCTGATTTTATGTCTGTGTATATGCACATATATGGTTATATATACACAATACATACACAGTACATTTTGAAAGACTTTTCTGCTATTCTACCACAGTCTACTATAATCAGAGGAAACAAAGTGATGGTTCTAGTGCAAATTAGAACAAAATAATCTAATTAGGGTTTTTCCCTAGTAGTCCTCTTCACATCTAAGGATACATTTTAAACAAATAATTAAAAGATGAAAACAAATTAATGATCTAAGGTTTAGTCACTGAAAAGATGACTATTTCCAATCAGAAATTATTGGTAAGAATCCATCATCTCCTTTATAACATAAGCAGTATGAAAGGAAAAAGAAAAAATCTGAAATCCTTTAGTCAGACAAGAAGACAATAACATTTCCACAAATCAAGGTTACTTTGACAGAAATTGTCAATTCACACTTCTATTTAGAAGTAAAATTTTTTAAATTACCACTACATGCAGTTTATTCTATATTAAAAGCACAATCCCATTATTGTCTTAGAAATTAATAAGAAACCAAATAAAGCCAAGAAAATAAATAAACAGGAAAAATTATGACCAAATTTTATTCCCCAAATGATATATAAACACACAATACAGATGTGTGTGTGCGCGCGCGCGCGCGCGCACACACGCTATCCAAGTCTTCTAAATTCAGACAAACAAAAGGGAGTAAAGAAAAAGGGGGGGAGAGGATAAGGGAGAGATTCTTGGGTGGGGTGTGAGTTAAATAATGGCAAGATAATAGTAGTAAAGCAGAGTAGTCAATAGGAATAGGAAATAAGAGCTCATACATAAACAAACATCAATGATTAGGAGTGGAACTTATTAGGAAAAAAAAGCAGAGCTAGTAATCATTGATCTCAAAGTTAAAGCTAAAATAGATTTAATCAAAAAGGAAAAATAGGGAAACTACACTAAATGCCAGCCATATAAATCAAGAATGTTTTAGAGATTTAATTTAACTTAAATTTAATTAAAAATAACTAGAGAGTATAAAGCTGGAATATTGCAATGGTATAGGAAATAATGACTTGATGGATTTAGAAAAATATAGAAAGACTTGGACTTAAGAACAATAAAGTTATTCACCTTTAAAGAAAAAGAGGACAAATCAAACAAATGTATGTGAATATACATGAGAATATATGTACATGATTACTGATATCTATGCATATGTATATAAGTATATGCATGTATACATATATATACATATATATAAAAGCGTATGTATGTAGGTATAATAAATACATTCACACTTAATTGCTATCTTCTTGGGGAGGGTGGGGAAGATAGAAGAAAGGAGGGGAAAAAATAAAAAGTGCACAGTAAAGAACAAAAGAAAGCCTAAAAGGAAAGAAAAGGAAAGGAAAAAAGAAAAAAGATGAACAGCTTTGACTAAACACAATATATAGTATTTAATATAGACTTTCTTAAAACGGAAATTTATAGTCTCACATTTTGAATCCTCTCGTGTTCTGCTGTGCCCATTGCAATTTTTTTTCTTTTTCTATTTTGAAATAAATAAAAAATAAAATTTTAAAAAAGATAATAAAATTTCTTTTAAAAAATAAAATGGATTAGTAGGAAAATATTTCTGTAATCTGGCACTTAGTAAAGTAACTTAATTTTAGCCTGCCATTAAATACTTTAATATTTCAATTAAATTATTTCACTAATCAAATAATTAATCTATTTTAGCTTTTCCTGGTTTCCTTACAGAAAATTTTTCATTTTAATTAACCACTGGATAGATATAAATGAAAGAAAAAAAAGCAAATTTCACTCAGCCTTAAAGATGGAAGCAAACTGAATTAAAAATACTCTATAGGAAAAAAAAAAGAAACACTGCCTGAAAGAACAAATTCATGAAATCACAAATTTCACTACTCTATTAAGTAAAACTATATTCACTTACCATACTAAGTGTTCAAAAATGCTAACAAGAATCCTGTAAGCAAATTATCTTTATTCTTCTTGTAACATAGGTTTAATGCAGTTTCATTTAAGGAATGGGAAGACTCAAACACAAGGTTTGGAGAAAGCTTTTAAATACAATTTATGTTGCATTTTGGCTCCCCCTGCTGCACAGACAAAGAAGATCCTTTAAATTAACAAAACTAAAGATCTGGTATCATAATGTCTTAAAGTGAGCATGATACCATACAGTGAGATCTC
The DNA here is from genome assembly GCA_023553655.1 of Myrmecobius fasciatus. Lineage (NCBI taxonomy): Eukaryota > Metazoa > Chordata > Mammalia > Dasyuromorphia > Myrmecobiidae > Myrmecobius > Myrmecobius fasciatus. The sequence goes on along the minus strand of JAJPUD010000852.1, from coordinate 199,429 downwards.
TGGGTTAGGGATAATAATCCTTAAGTACGTGAAAATTTCATTTCTCAGAACATAAGAGTACTGAAAAGAACTAATACTCTAAACAGAATATTAAACTAGTTGATAAAATAAAAGTGCAGCAAGATTTTTTTTAAAGAAAGTGATCATATTATGCCATCATTTACAAGAGTCAGTGCTAGACACTGTCAGGCATTGATCAAAGAAGTTCAAATGTGGTCACATGACCTCCAATACTAAAAGTGAAAACGGCTAGAAAAATATGGTGGGGAGGCTGAAGAATGAAAATAATGACATAATCAATAATGGTTTCTTTGTACCATTTATGAGATGGTTCTATGATTAACTAAGATTCAAAAAAGGACAAATTTAAAAGGTAAAAAGATAGATATATAACCAAGAGAATGCATAAAAGAGTGACATGAGCCCACAAAACTATACAAGTTAAAACAAGCTGTAGCTTGTAGGAAATTGGGACTTAGCAAAAAACAAAAGATTTGGGGTTTTTTGCTACGTTCAGGGCAAGAACCAATGAATAAAAAAAAATTATTAAGCACCTATAATAGTACTGTGCTAAATGCTAGGGACACAAATAAAAACATGGGACAATATCTGCCTTCAAGAGTTTACATTCAACATATTCACAGATAAGTACTTAGAGGATATATACAAAATAAAGACAAAATGGTGGGATTGATATCTAAGATAATGAGCCACTTTTGAAACAATGCTGAGCCTCAAAGGGCAGTAGTGTTGCAAATGGCAGATACAAGAAAAGCAACTCTTCCAGAAGCAGCCTGTATAAAAGGGGGAATCATATGAGAAGCCTCAAACATAAGTGTGAGACAGATTCTGAAAAGCACTAAAATGACAAAGAAATATCTATTTTGTTTTATTATTATAAGAAGGAAAAGGATTGGTTATAGGATAAAAAAAAAGGATTGGTTAAAAGAAAGCTATGTAGTTTTTTGCAGTGTGTGAAACTAAATAAATCTGACTTTTCATCATCACTGATAGCAAGCTAGAAATGACTTACATTTTAGGAATATCTATTTGGCAACTATGTCAGTGAAGAATTTAAAAAGGGACAGACAAAAGGCAAGAAGGCCAATTATGAGACCTGAAAACAATCCAGGCTATGACAGCCTGTACAAGGGTTGCTATGGTACAAGCAAAAAAAAGGAGATATTCAAAAAAACTTCCAAGGAGAAACAATCAGCAAGACTTGGCAAATGAATGGCATTAATGAGGTAAGGGCAATTTCAGAGTCAAGAGTAACTCTTTAGGCTATGAAGAAGACTGGTGATTTCAACAACAAAAATAGATAATGGAAGAGGGAAAAGTGCATGGTTTAGAGAAGGGTGTGGGGAATGTCCAAGCTGTGGGCCATTTAAGGCCTATGAAATCATTTGCTAAGGCAACCACAGGCGATGAAGTGAGCTGGGTACAACACATGTGCAAAAAACGTTCGTAGCAGCCCTGTTTGTAATGGCAAGGAACTGGAAATTGAATGGATGCCCCTCAGTTGGAGAATGGCTGAAAATGCTACAGTATATGAATGTTATGGAATATTATTATTGTATAAGAAAAAATGAACAGGATGATTTCAGAGAGGCTTGGAGAGACTTAGATGAACTGGTGCTAAATGAAGTGAGCAGAATCAGGAGATCATTATACATGGCAACAAGAAGATTATATGATGATCAATTCTGATGGCCACAGTTCTCTTCAACAATGAGATGTTTCAAAGCAGTTACTATTGTTCAGCGATGAAGAAAGCCATATACACCCAGGGAGAGGCCTGTGGGAACTGAGTGTGGACCACAACATTTTAACGCTTTCTGTGAATATTTGCTTACATTTTGCTTTCCTTCTTAGGTTGTTTATTTTTTTCTCTCTTTCTAGATCTGATTTTTCTTGTGCAGTAAGATAACTGTATAAATATGTATACATATATTGGGTCTGTCATATAATTTAACATATTTAACATGTATTAGACTACCTGTCATCTAGGAGTGAAGGTGGGGGAAAGGAGGGAAAAAATTTGGAACAAAAATTTTTTTTTGCAAAGGTCAATGTAAAAAAAAATCACTCATATGTTCTGTAAATTAAGTTTTAATTAAAAAAAAAGGATGTTGGGGCAGCTAGGTGGCACAGTGGATAGAACACCAGCCCTGAAGTCAGGAAGACGTGAGTTCAAATCTGCTCTCAGACATGTAACAGCTGTGTGACCCTGGGCAAGTCACTTAACCCCAATTGCCTCAGGGGAAAAAAAAAAGAATGTTTAAAATATATTGGATTACCTGATGTAAGAGAAAGGGTGGGGGAAAAGAGGGAGAAAAAAAATTCGGAACACAACATTTTATAAGGGTGAATATTGAAAACTATACATGTATATAAAAGCTTTAAAAAAAAAAGAGTACAAGAGAGAAAAACATTAAAAAAAAAAAAAAAGAAAGAAAGAAAGTTGGATACAACAATCTCCCACTGCTTAAGTTCTGTTGTGATTATATAGTAAGAGAGACAGAATACTCCCAAACCTGACACCAACTACATTAGGTCCTGGCTCCCTCCATGCTTCACCTGACTTTTGTTCTTGAATAAAGTGTGCACTGAGACACTCATATACTTCTCTGTGGCTCAACATCCCATTAATTTTCCAAATCAAAATGCCCTTCCCTACTACTCAACACTTCCCAGTATGTTATATCTCTATTGTAACAGAAGCTCCTTGAAGAGGGAATAGATAGAGAAATGAGTCAAATTCATAAGAATACAACTGATTCCTCAATTGATAAATGGTCAAAAGACATGAACAGGCAATTTTCAAATGAAGAAATTAAAACCATCTACAGCATGAAAAAAAATGTTTTAAATTACAATTGATTAGAGAAATGAAAATTAAAACAACTCTGAAATACCAACAAACACCACTTAGGTTAGCTAAGATGACAGGAAAAGAGAATGATAAAATACTGGAGGGGATATGGGAAACCCAGAACATTAATGCATTGTTGGTGGAATTATGAACTGATTCAATCATTCTGGGAGCAATTTGGAACCATGCCCAAAGGCTAGAAAACTGTACGTACTCTTTGATACAGCAGACTCACTACTGGGTCTGTATCCCCAAGGATCCACATGTGCAAAAATGTTTGCAGCAACTCTTTTTTTTGTGGCAGCAAAAAATTGGAAATTGAGAGACTGTCCATTAATAGGGGAATGGCTGACTAAGTTGTGATATATGAATGTAATGAATTATTATTGTTCTGTAAGAAATGATGGGCAGGAAGATTTACCAAAAAACAAAAACAAAAACCCAGAAAGACTTACATGAAGTGAACAGAACCAGAACATTGTATTCAGTGAAAGGAACATGTGATGATCAACTATAATAAACTGAACTCTTCTCAGCAATAACAGTGATCCAAAATAATTCCGATAGATTTATGGTGGAATATCCCTTCCACATTCAGAGAAAGAACTATGAAGATGGAATGCAGATTGAAGCATGTTATTTTCACTTTTTTGTGTTTTTCCTTCTCATGGATTTTCCCTTTTGTTCTAATTTTTTTTTTTTTTACAACATGACTATACAGAAATAAGTTTAAAATGATTCAACATGTATGACCTATATCAGATTGCTTGTTGTCTTTGGAAGAAAAAAGGGAGGGAGAGGAGGAGAAAATTTTGGAACTTTTACAAAAAAGAATGTTGAAAATTACCTTTATAAGTAATTGAAAAAAAAAATACTATTAAGTGGAAAAAAAAAATCAGAAAGGCTTCTAATGCTCAAAACTGCTTGACATGTCGGTGATCCTTTATTGGTAAACTTTAAATGACTTGAGATTGCTGTAGCTGCCAGAAACCACAGAACCAGCCTTGACCAGCTCAAGGACAATATACATAAAAGCTAGATGTCCAAGATCTTGTTCAGGATTTTCTAAACTTCCTGCTGCCTGGCTTATTGTGTCTATAGATGTCCTGTCCTTTAACTCTCACTCCCCACTCCAAAGCCCCTAGAAACTATAATATCTCACCCTTTTCCCACTTCACTTTGAGCAGCTGAGAATTCCCTCCCTCTCCATTTCCTTGTAGAAGCTTCTCTCCCCTTCAAACCTTTTCTCAGACAATAAATGCTTTTAACTAGTATGTAACAGACTGTTTCATTTCAGGTCTCTTTATGAGTCTGAGGGTCTTTAGTTACCACAGTGAAGCAAAGGAATAGAAAAGACTGAGTCATAATGATTAGAGGCTATATGATAGCTCCTCAATGACCTGTTGTGTTCTTAACCAAGTTCCTTTACTTCCATGCCTGTTACCTCATCACTTACTTTTCTAAAATCTCTTACAACTCTAAATTCTTTGATTCTAATTATCTCACTAGCAGTGTCATATTCTCCCTCTTTTCCCTTTTAAATAAAATTAATTCCCTAGACATATACAGCCCTTCTGTAAACAAGGCAACAGGATTAAGAAGAAAGGAAAAAGAAAGGAAAATATGGTGGTACCATGAATAAAATAAAGAGGAAAAAGTAATCAGGGATTGGAAAGGTCCAAGCAATTCACTGTCATGAGTCCAATGTAAGAAAAGTTTTAAAATTATTGAAAGTCCTGAAGTCAAAGACAAAATATCTATGATTGATTATAAAGAGAACTGGTGTACAGGAAAATAAACCGAGATTAGCAAGGCTTACATCCCAGGACTAGATTTTCACAGAATTGTGGATTAAATGAGAAGACAATAAATGAACATCCAAGAACAAGCCATTTCTAATTCTAAAATTCAAATAATCTACTAAATATCAGCTTAAATTATGTCCCCTACTAGTGAACATCACTATTCAGAGCTTTCATTTAATAACTACACTTACCTTATTGAAATCAAAGCCCCTAAGAATGAGGCTCATCCTTAATTCTACAGCATAATCACTTATTCAATGCAATTTAATTATATAACTACATGGTTAAATTCAAATTGACACATTTAGCTTGACATTTTCAAGTTACATTCTGCATTATAACTTACTTTGAATAAAATGTTACTTCCAGTTAACTCCCATATTAGTAAGTGAAAACCAAAGATTAATTATGGCAATTTCTGAGGCAAAGAAAAATAACCCATGTCCATTTTAATAACAATTAGGAAATGGTCTATTTTTATATAGTGGGCATTTCTTACACACACACACACACACACACACACACACACACACACAAAAAGTTAATACACTAAAATAGTTTCTAAATGTACTTTCTTCTTGTAAATCTAAAGTATATGGCATTGGATAGCAGACTGGATTAAAAACCAGAATCCAACAATATGTTATATACAAGAAACACATCTAAAGCATAGAGACACATACAGGGTAAAGGTAAAAGGCTGGAGCAGAATCTATTATGCTTCAGGAGAACAAAAAAAAAAGCAGGGGTAGCAATCCTGATCTCAGATCAAGTAAAAGCAAAGCAGACCTAATTAAAAGAGACAAAGAAGGAAATTATATCTTACAAATCCATGGATCTATGGATTGCAATTTTTATTTCCTGCAAAAAATTGTACCATTATACATCTTTGGTTTTATGTGTGTCTGAAACTTGTTGGTATTAACATTTTAACTGCATGCTTGTTTAGAGCTCTGGAATGTTTACTTTGTGGACAGTTAGCACAGTATGGATTACTTCTATTTGTGTTATTTTTCTTTACATTGTATTAATAGTTAATAGTTAAACAATAAAAAAGTATATGGCATTGTCATAAAAAATGAAATCAAATTATATTTATTAACTGCTACTAAAACAATTCCTGCCCTTCCCTCACAAGTTTATAATCTAATATGAGAGACATGTAAGGAAATACATGTAAGCAAACTATAAACAAAATAAAGAATAATTAACAGGGAAGGAAGGCATAAAGAATTAAGAAGAGTTGAAAAGGACTTCCTATGTATGGAAGAGAATTTTACTTGGGACTTAAAGGAAGTCAGGGAAGTCAGAGGTTTAAGGGGGAGAGCATTCGAGACATGGGGGACACCCTCCAAAGAAAATGCCCAGAGCTAAGAGATGGAGTGCCTTGTCTGTGTTAACAGACAGGAGGCCACATCACTACAGCAATGACCATCTGTCAAGGAATAAGTTGGAAGAAGACTGGCAAGTTAAGAGGGGAATTCTTATGAAGGGTTTTTGAATTCCAGAGTATTTTGTATTTGATACTGGAGTAATAGGGAGCTGCTGGAGTTTACTGAATAGGGGATGTCATGGTTGGACCTTTGTTATAGGAAAATCATTTGAGTGTTAAATAGAGGATGAAATGGAGTGGGAGAGACCTGAGACTAACAGACAACATCTTATCCCAAAAAACTATTACAATAATAAAGGCACAAAGTGATGCGACCCTGTACTAGAGAGGTGGCAGTATCAGACACAAAGGGGTTTGCAGGAGAGATGTTGCCAAAGCTTGTTATTTCACCCTTGCAACTGATTGAATATGGGGTTAGGGAGTCACAGATAACAAGGAACTAAGGATGGCTCCTACGTTGTGAGCCTGAGAAACTGGAAAGAGAGTGTTGCCCTTAACAGTAAGAGGGAAGGAAGGGTTTAGAGAGAAAGACAATGAATTGTTTTAGACATATTTAATTTGTCTCTTGGACATTCAATAAAAAATGTCTGAAAGGCAGCTGGAAACATGATTGAAAGTTAGTAAAGACTTTTGAACAGAACAGATAGATTTGAGAACTGTCAAGAGATAATGAAATACATGATAGCTGATGAGATTATCAAGTGAGAGAGTACAGAGTCAAAAGAGGGCCCACAACAGAATTCTGAGAATGTGGTTTGGATAAGGATCCAACAAAAGAGACTGAGAAAAGAGGAGAAACAGGAGAGAATAGTGTCCTGAAAACCTAGAAAGAAGAGAGTGTTCAACATTGTCAAAGGCTGAAGAAAGGTCAAGACAAATGAGGATTAGGAAAAGGTCATTGGATTTGGCAACATCAATGGTTTTAGAGAGAGCAATTTTGGTGGAATGAAAAAAGTTGGAAGCCAGATTGAAAAGGTTAAGAAGAAAGTGAGAGGAGAAAAAGTGGAAGCAACTCTAATAGATGACTTTTTTTTTTAGGAAGTTCAGTCACAAAATGCAGAGAGATAATAGACAATAGGTAGCAGCAATGGAAGGATGAATTCAAAGTTTTTTTTTCAAGATGGGCATGTTTGTACTCACTAGAAAAGGAGCCAGTAGCCAGAGAGAAATTAAAAATAAGTGTTAAGGGTAAAGATGATAGGGTAGGACAAAGTGGGTCAACATATTCTTTGATGTAAAAAATACACATGAACAGAAAAGACTTAAAAAGTTAGCTCTACAATTTGGAACTACGCTCAGAGGTATACCAAAACTGTGCATAATCTTTGATTCAGTAGTATTTCTACTGTGTCTGTATTCCAAAGAGATCTTAAAGGAGGTAAAGTGAATATTATGGAATATTATTGTTCTATAAGAAAAGACGAGCAGGATGATTTCAGAAAGGCCTGGAGACTTACACTAACTAATGCTAAATGAAGTGAGCAGAACCAGGAGAACATTGTACAAGGCAACAAGATTATATGATCAATTCTGATGAATGTGGCTCTTTTCAACAATGAGATGATTGAGACCAGTTTCAATGGTCTTGTGATGAAGAAAGCCCAGAGGGCTGTGGGAACTGAGTGTAGATCACAATATAGTATTTTAACTTTTTTTGCTGTTTGCTTGCATTTTGTTTTCTTTCTCATTTTTTCCTTTTTTATCTGACTTTTCTTGTGCAGCATGATAATTGTGGAAATATGTATAAAAGAACTGCACATGTTTAACATATATTGGATTACTTGCCATCTAAGGGAGTGGAAAGGGGAAAGGGGGAAGGGAGGGAAAAAATTTAGAACACAAGATTTTGTAAGGGTTAATGTTGAAAATTATCCACATATACATATTGAAAATAAAAAGCTTTAATTAAAACAAAGAAACAAACAAAAAATTAGTTTTACATCAGGGGGATCTTCAATTATTTTTTGTGTCATGAATCCCTTTTGGAAGTCTAGTGAATCTTATGGAGCCCTTCTTTGAATAATCTTTTTTAAATGCATAAAATAAAATATATAAGATTTCAAAGGAAATCAAAGTTTAATAAAAATTAAAAAAGTAATTTCTACCCCACCAACCTAAGAATTCCCTGAAATGGGCCCCAAGTTAAGTACTCCTACTCTACAAAAATGATTAGGAATTCTTTGGCTTCCTAAAAATGTGATAAACTCAAGAGACCTGTGATTTTTAAAAAATCCAAATAAACCAAAAATATACTATACATCTGAAACCAAAAACTATATAAAATTCTAGATTTTGCTTCCTTAAATACACTTAGAATCCCAATCACTCTCCCCAACTAAAAACTTGCTTAATTTTTTTTTAAATAATTGAACAAAGTCCCTATATCTGTGTGAAAATGCCCCAGTTTTTTGTTGTTTTTTTTTTTTTTTAGGAAAAAAACATGAATCAATGGGTCTAGAAATATATCAAGACATCCTCACCGCCAAAGCCAAAAATATGTTTGTGCAGAAAATCTCCAAACATACTTAGCAGCTCTGATCATGTTATTTCTCTGCTCAAAAATCTATAGATGGTCTTTGAATACTCCCTAAAAAGGCCCAAACTCTACAGGCTTCTGAGGCAGTGGATAGAGCACCAGCCCTGAAGTCAGGAAACCTGAGTTCAAATCTGGTCTCAGACACTTGACATTCCCTAGCTGTGTGACCCTGGGCAAGTCAGTTAACCCCAATTGTCTCAGCCAAAAAAAAGAAAAAAGAAAAAAGAAAGAAAGAAAAGAAAAAATGTAAGACTATATACCTGTTTTAACTCGTCCTTTCTTGGAATTCAAAGCTAGAAAGAACTTACATACTTTCTACATTAAGGTAGTCAAGACCCCTCATTTTACAGGAAACCAAGACCTATCAGTGACTAAATCCAGGAAATAATTTCCAACTACTTCCCCTAAAAACTTTCTAATGGAACTGAACTACTCAACAAAGGCTTGAACAACACAGTTTTCCAAGGAAGAAATACAATCTATCAACAACCATATGAAAAATTACCCAAATCATTAAGTTAACACCTTACATACAATAAATATCAATGCTGGAAAGGCAAAATGCACTGGTGATAGAGCAATATATTTGGTTCAACCATTTTGAAAACAATTTTAAATTACACTAGAAAAGTTATCACACCATAATTATCCTTTTTCTCAGAAATGTCACTAATAAGCTTATACCTCAAGGACAGTAAAGATAAAAGGAAAGGTCTCACATGTATGAAAATATTATAGCAGCAGTAAAGAACTGAAAGCAAAATAAGTGTCCATCAAATGGGAAATGACTGAACTGTGCCTTCAGAAATTAGTATGAAAAATTTCCTCAAGTATGATTTCCTTTTTTTTTACAGACAAAGAGACTAAAACTCAAAGGGGTTAGGTAACTCATATCAGAGGCATATACACAAGTCTAATATAAAGTCCAGTGCTGGTTCCACTATATTACACTGTCTATAATGATTTAATATTGTAAGATTCAGAGCTTAAAAGGTCCAAAGGAATCACCAAATCCAACTTCCTCATTTTAAAAGTGAGGACACTAAAGCTCACAGGGATTATATAAGCCCAAAATCACCCAGATAGTGAGGGGTAGAGTCAGGATTCAATCTTCTATTCTCTACTCTAGTATTCTAATAAATACTCTACATCCCAGTACATATCTGAAAATATATGCTCTTATTTTCTATTGAGATTACTCAGGCTACAAGTTAAACACAATAGAAAGTGAAACAATCAAAAAAAAAAAATTTTAAAGCCAGGAACAAAGACCAGTTAAAGGAAACACACTGCCAATTACATGATAAAAGCTGATTATTTCAACTGCTCCAAGATTTCTGGCAGCTAAAATATAAAGGAAAAGGCTCATCAAAGAATTTTTATTTTCTAATACAAGGAAATATAAAAAATTCATACCCAAAGATATATTTTCCTAAAATTGAATTTTAACAGGAATATCAGATAGATTAACATAAGCATGTAGTTATAAGTTCTATAACTTATAGAATTAAGTTCTATAACTTGCAGTATAAATATATCTTCACCCTCTATTCTTTTTTTCATTCATTCAAAAACCTTTATTATTAAGCATCTAAAATAGTCCTTCAAAGAAATCTTAGGTGGCACTGAAATTGATGCTGTCACATAGGTTGAAACTGGTTAGACATTTAAAACCCTATAGTCACATGTTTGGATATATCTCTGGAATGAGCAAGTGTCAAGTTTAACTAGACTGAAATTACAGGATCACAGAATCTTATAATTGAAAAAAGACTTTAAAGATGATCAATCTGAAACCCTCGTTTTAAAAATAGAAATACTAAAGCCAAAAAAGTTTTAAGTAGGGAACTCAGGGGATGGGGGGGGGAGGGGGGAGAAGGTGTAGAGAAACATACACAGTAAATGATAGTCAATTGGATTCAAAATTGGCTGAAAATCCAGATCCAAAAAGTAGCCACTAATGATTTGATATCAACTTGGAAAAATGTCCCCAACATTGTCTCATTCCCTCCAAGAAGTAAGCAGGGGCACTGCCTGATATTACCACAGGTGTCCTTCCTCTGCCCTTCCTCCCCCCCCAAAAAATAAAAAAACAAACAAACAAAAAAAACCAGTTCCATTTTCCTGACTTCCAAGGTTTACCAAACTTCCACTGTGAGTCCTGCTCCTGGGCATTATGCTCTTGAAAGGAAGTATTCATCATATTTAATCCTACCCACACAAATCCTACCAGGATGCTTTCTGGACAGTTTCATGCTATGTTCCTTTATTCCCCCTTTAGTTTCCAAAAAAGCACTCCAGGTTCTACCCTAGTCATCTGTGTTCTTAACTTATGAAAATTTACTATCTCTCTTTAGTCTGACCCACCAAACTGCTCTTCCTTCAATAACATTGCATAGTGCATTTACCCTCTTTTGATTTCTTAATCTACCTCTTACTTCCCACATCTCTAGCTATAGGAATAACATTCAAATCAATATTACCATTTCTGGAAAGCACTTGACAATCAAATACCTTATCATTCCATTCACCATTCCTATGACTTTCCAAAAAAAAAAAAAAAAAAAAAAAAAAAACCTATCCCAGGCCACCATTTTCCTATAAATATGTTGTCTTCCCTATTAGAATATAAGTTCCTTAAGGAAAGAGATTTTTTTTTAATATTTTTATCACCAATGTTTAGCATTATATCAGCCACAAAATAAGCATTTAATAAATGTCTTTTTATTCATTATTTGTTCAGTAACCCAGGGATCCATGCTTGGAATAGTGCTATTTCACTTTTCTATCAGTGATTTTGAGAAAAGTTCAAATGGCATATTTATAAAAAAAGGACTTGAGGTGACAAAGGAAAGCTGAAAAAGATTTTTGGCAGGCAGGGCCAAATCTGATAAGATTAAATTTTACAATGATACCTGTAAAAAGCCTTATTATTCTTGGCTTGAAAAAAAAAATCATCTTCCTAAATATAAGACAAATGAGCTATGGTTAGATAAAAATTCATGGGGAAAAGATCTAAAGGTTTTAAAGGATTGAAAGCTCAATAAGAATCCATATTATGAAATACTACTAGTGAGGAAAATTAATGCACTAGTGAGGAAAATTAATGCACTAAGTCTTGACCAGGACTAAGGAGAATATAGAACAGACCAATACACAGGGAGTCAGATAAGTGCAGATACTGTGTCTAAGCTATCTCAAATTCTCCATCCATGAAACATTATCTATCCCTTTTTTTTGCTCATTCTAACCATAAAAACAAGGTATTGACATCAATGTCCTACCACAACACTTGCCGAACCAAGAGGTTTCTCTTAAAGAAACACAAGTAAAATCTTTCCATTCTTGGGTAGATTCAAATGAAAACTCTACATAAAATAAAGTATATCTCAAAGAGCAGATAATAGAGATGAACCAAGACAGATTTATCAAGAATTTTAACACAGTAATAAACATGTTTATTCTATACCAAGTTCAAACATCTTGTCATGACACCACATCCTCACAAATAACTGCAAGTTACCTTACAAGTAACTTTCATTGGGAAGTTATCGGAAAAGATTTTAAAATGAATTATTTCACTGCCATTAATTTATCAGACTTTTTAAAACCAAATTTTAAAGCTTTAAAGGGGCCTTATCTATCCTTTTAGTCATGTAGGCTCACAGCCTGGTAGAATTTCTCAACTCCTCATTCTCCCTCACTATCTCTGTAGACAGTCAGGTGGCAAGTACTGTCTATTCTATCTGCTCAGCAACTCTCCCATCTAGCTCTCAACATACCAACAGATGGGAAAGCCAAAACCCTAGTTCACATCTTTATTACCTTTTGGCGAGGCTATTGCAAACCTCCTAACTAGTCTCCCTGCCAGGTGTTTCTATCCTCTCCAAGCCATTCTTTACAGAGGTATTGGTAATGTTCACATAGCAAAGATGTCATTCTCCTATTCATAAATAAGCTGCAGTGGCTCTCTATTACCTCTAGTATTTAAATATTAACTTCTCTAAGTTTATTGTTTGAAACATTTCACAATATGGCACCAGCCTACTTTTCCATATTCCCCTTCAATCACTCTGCTTTCTGGCCAAACTGACCTCCTTGCTCTATTCTTCAAGACATTCACTCCATCTCCTGCCCTTATCCTTTTGCAGACATTTATCCTTATAATGCACTTCCTCCTCTCCTTTGGCTCTCAAAATCCCTAAATGTCTTCAAAGCTTAGCTCAAGTACTCTCTCTTACATGAGGCTTTTCTATATCAGCTTGATCCCCAATAGCTAGTTCTTCTCCATTCAAAAATTACCTTGTATTGATTTTCTGTATTTATGTATACATCTGTATGTATATCTGCTTTTCTCTATGCATAGACACATGCAGACAATTGTGCATGCATGCCTTTCTATATATACATGCATAAATACATAGATATACACACATATATACACTTTTATGCATACATAGCATTCTCTACTACAACCTAAATTGCAAAGACAGCAGATTGGGAAAAGAGGATGTTTTATCTTTGTTCCCAGGGTCTACTGGGTACATCATAGGGGCTTCAAAAAGGCTCATTAACAGATTTTAGTTCAACTGTACTTTGAGGAAAGAAAATTGAGGCCAAAAAATTTATAACTTTCCTCTTTTCAAATACTGAATTTTGAGCTGAAAATTAGAATCCAAGCCAACTAACTTTCAGTTCATGCTCTTCCTAGAAGAGTACAGTCCTCATGTTTTTAATTAGCATTCTAATTTTGAATGAAGACAATTTTTTGAACCCATTTATGCAAAAATTGTATAAGGTGGGATAGCTAGGTGGTGCAATGGATAAGAGCACCAGCCCTGAAGGCAGGAGGACCTGAGTTCAAATCTGACCTCAAACACTTAATTCCTGATTGTGTGACCCTGGGCAAGTCACTTAACTCCAATTGCCTCAGGGGAAAAAAAATGTGTAAGATAACAAGAGAGTCAAGTAAAGTAACATACAGGGAGAACTAGGTAGCTCAGCGGATACAGCACCAGAACTAAAGCCAGCAAGACCCAGCTTCAAATCCAATCTCGGACACTTATGAGCTGCAAGACCCAAGCAAGTTGCCCCTCACCCCACAAAAGCAATATGCATTTAAATTACAACTTGAATTTGCTATTCCCTCATTGAATGAAGGCAAAGAAATTTTAAAGTTTCAACTATAGTAATTTTTTTAAATAAATGAAATTTGCCAAGTACTTTGCAAACCTTAAAGTGTTATATAAATGCTAACATCATCAACATTATTATTATTTAAAATAAACAAGAACAATGCAAATTAGATTTTACAACAGGATGATGAAGGTAATAATCTAACACATGAAAATAAGCAGATTTATGTAATCATGGGAAGAGAATTTTAGTGATAGAGACAGCTTCACACACATGGACCTCCACAACTGAAACCACAGTATGTTCTACAAAAATGAACTACTTACCAATCCAGAAACATGTTCTGAAATTTTTCACTTTCATGTCTCTGCTCACACCATTTCTCACTGACTATCCTGCCTCCTTCCACCATTTCTACCTGCTGAAAGACTGATTATGTTTCAAAGTATAGTTCAAAGACCACATAGTTCACAAGGCCTTCTGTGATACTCTCAGCCAGAAAAAATTCTTTCTACTTCTGAATTCTCATGGATTTAGTTGTACCTCTCTCCAAGATAAAGCTGGAGATAAATGTATAGTTTATTTGGGTGCATGACTATTACTATCTTTCACACATCTCCTAAGAAACAGGACTTATTCTCCTCAGAACCATACCTAGTACAGTGCTTTATAACAGTGGATATTTGATATTTGTTGAATTGTTTGTTAAAAAATACATTGTCACCCTCAACATTTAATAGTTTAAAGGCATAAATGTAACTTTAATAAATTCACACTTACACAAAAGTCAACAAATGCAATAACAACAGTTAAAAAGCACACATAGTAACAGAATTTGACTAAATTTTTTGATACCCAAAGCAGGCTATTTCTGAGTTCCTGTCTTTAAAAAAAAGAATATTAATTCCATGTTTTAGAATTAAAACCACATGAAAAGTTGCATTGATGGTTTTTATCTTTTTAAAGAATTATTATTAGCAATTAACCCTTTCAAAATGCTTTACCTTTGTTGAAAGTATTTTAAAGATGCTCTGTTCAGGTACTATAGGATGAATAAGTGAAAGCTTTAAACTATAGTCCTCTCCAGATGGAAGCTTCACCACCGCAGACAACTATTGAATAAAGACATTATTAAACTTTAGGATAAAATAGTAATATTAAAATCAGCTCTAAGAACCTGAACATTCCTAGATTAATGTATATTATTCAAATAAAATATCAACTGAGGCAGAAACCTCAAAATATACTGTTTTTTAAATTGGTATCAGATATAGACATTCAAATGTGAACTAGAAAATGAAAACATAGGAAATATTTCAAAGAAAAAAAATTTTTTCACCATATTAACATTCTTTCACACTGACCTTCCTCAGGTTTCTATGAATGGAAAGAAATAAGTACTTACGTATGTTTCACTTTTGAGTCCCAAGAAAACATTGAAAACAGACTAATAATATCATAATTTCATTTAATTCTTCACTTCAAATTATCCACCACCAATTTTAGCTGTCATAAACTTTTAGTCTACAAATAACCACTAAGTTACTACATATTCACTAAGGATACACTGAGATTTAAAATCTCTACAGATTTCAAAAATAAAAACTAAGGCCATTATACATAAACATATTACTATAGAGAATAACAACACATTTCTCAGCATTGATAAATTGATTCTGTACTAAATTTCTAAGCTAGAAAAAATTTTTAAAAATTGTTTCCAAAATATGTATACATATATTCGATTTGCCAATATTTTAACATAATTAACATGTAGTGGATATCCTGCCATGTAGGGGAGGGGTGGGGAGTTGGGGGGAAAAATTTGTAATGGAAAGCTATGTAAGGGTTATTGTTGAAGAATTACCCACACATATGTTATGCAAATAAAATTAAAAAAAAAATTGTTTCCAAAAAGCATAGCTAGGGGCAGCTAGGTGGCACAGTGTGGATAGAGCACCAGCCCTTAAGTCAGAAGGAAGAACTTTGAAATCTGGTCTCAGACACTTAACACTTCCTAGCTATGTGACTCTGGGCAAGTCACTTAACCTCAATTGCCTTAGCCAAAAAAAAAAAAAAAAGCATACCTACACATATGGTATGATTTGTCATGTTACTGACATTTTAAACTAATGTTAAGCTAATAATTTTTACATGACCAATCTAGATTTTTTCATATTAATTCAAGTAAAGAATAGGACTAATGTACATATACTATATGTGCAGCTATTTTAGATCAACAAGCAATTTGCAAATAAGATTCAAAGAAAGTAATCACCTCATTTTCTGAAAACTCCACATTTATGTTATTCTTCTGAACATTCTTTATCATAAGTGTAATGATTACTTGAGATTCTGTTTGGTACCAATCATACCTTTAAAAGTAAGCACAAAGAATTCCAATCAGATGAGAGACATAAAACAAAGTGGAACTGCAGAAAAGATGGGGAAAATTAAATCAAGGAATTATTGTGGAGGAGAAATAGTTTTTCTTGTAACAAATATAAGGAATTATTGAGAATAAGACAGCTGCACTTATTATATGAAAGTCAAAATTTACATGCAATAAAAATCAAAGAAAACAGACTTAAAATATATAATAGAAATTCCTGTAAAATATGTTATGTTAAAAAAGAAAAAATGGAAATGATAATTTCCAATCCACAAGAGGTAAATGGTAAAACTATATGAACAATTTTAAATTTAAAAATTCTTGACCTTGAGATGTAAATTAAAATAACTTTGAGGTTCTACCTCATACCCATCAAATTGACAAAAATAACTAAATTCAAAGAGACTTAATCCTAACAAGGTTGTAAAGAAACATCTATACTCATTTCATTGCCTGCAAAAATACAAACTTGCATAATCTTTTTTAGAGCATAATTCGATAATACACAGTAAAAGTTACAAAAACAATCATATTGCTTTACTCAATAATTCCACGGTGGAGATACACTGTGAAAGCTTTATCAAAAACAAAATAAAGAGTAGTATATTGAAAGATGTTCATAGCAACTTTACCATCATTGCAAAACACTGGAAACAATTTAATTATCCAATAATAGAGGAATAGTTATATAAACTGACTAAAAAGTATGAGGAAAAAAAGAATCTAGAAAGACTTGGGAAATAACAGGGAAAAAAAAATAAATAAAAGAAACCTAGAGGAATAGAGCACATACTAACCAGAAATACAAGAGCAAAGTAAATGAGAATAAACAAAATCCAAAGGGCTTAAAAGAGTAATTGAAAAAAATGCTATGAAACTTTGTACACTGAAATTAAGTTAAATGTAAATAGATACTAAGTAAATTTAGTTATCGGTGCTGATACTCAATGTTTTTCAGAAAACACTTAAAAATTTTAAAAGGATAAAAAAGTAAACACAAAAATTCATTTATAGTAGTCCTAATTAACAAAATCTACACTACAAAAATTTATAATATGGAAATAGATGTTACATTTTAGTTTTAGCCCATCATTATAAGATCACTTGAAAGTATATACTACACCAAAATAAGAAAGACCAGTTACCAACAAAAATCACTGCTTCTTTTTGACATTTTATCAAGGAAAAAAAAACAAACCAGTCTTAAAAATAGCAAGAGCTCCACCTTGAGGGACAAAGCAGCAAAACAAATTTCTGATTATTGTAGGTTATATCTAAAGAGAGGCACAAACACCCTGTCCAATTGTTAGGAGTATTAATGATTCTATAAGTGGCATTCCTAATCTTGTTTTATTTAAGCTAATATTAAATTACTTTTTTTAAATTTCCTCAATACATACCAAGTGATTACAGATACAAGTTAAAGAATGTTAAAATGATACAAGGATATATCTTAGAAACAATTAAAAATGATTTACTAATCTTTATGTGGAGCTGAGCATTTATAACTCACAACTAAGGGCTCTCATTGCTCTCACATCAGAGTTGTTAAAGCAAGGATCTAATTTTGTTCAATTTCAGCATCAAAGTTGTCAAATATTGAGACTGCTTAAACATAAAGTAATGCAGAAGAAAAACAATGTCATGAATGTACACATAAATGTTTTACAGTGCTTAGGGTGCTGTTCTCTCTCAAGTCCAAGGGGCCAGGTTTCTATTCTATATTGGCCACCTCCTTCCAGATCTTTTCTTCTATGCTAAGAACATAACGAGGGCAGAATTTCTTAAGATTTTCAACCTGCTTTACTTATGTTGAAATGTGCTTTCCTTAAATGGATCATATGGGGAAAAGAATCCAAATGTTCCAAATGTTCCAAAAATACCCTAGCTATATTTCCCCCAGGTTCAATATATATAGGGGGGAAGTGCTAATATAATGAAAAATTAAAATACTGGTAGTTTTCCATCATTACCTACCAGTTTAAATTTTTATTATCATTACATAATTATCAATTATGATCAATTACCAAATTCCCATATTTCCAATATTCCTTATCCCACTAACCTGTAAAAAAGATACAAGCTTGCCCAAACAAAAAAATTTTCATGAAAATCAAAAATTATTGGAAAAATTCAGCATCTGTATTAACTAAGGAGCTATGTGCTTTTCTAGTCTCATCTTTCTTGCTCCTCCAAAGGTGAGAAAAGAATATATCTAACTAAATTTTCAGCAGAAGATGGGAAGCACAAAGATTCCAAAACAGTCACCTCTGTCAGGGGGAAGACTAGCTTGCAAGCAATTTATCATTCCGGTATTGCTAAACCATATACCACAATTAGTCTGTCAGGGATGGCTTTGAGCAGCTGCCATCCTTATTAAGCTAAAAGTATTTCTATGAAAATTTCACAGTGAAGAAGGTAAAATGAGAGGCACAATATATTAAATTTTCACAGGACGTACGGTTTTCTTACCTTGGCATTACTAATTTATTAAGCTACTATAACTCTTAGACTTTAAGAGAAGGAAGCTGACTGATCCTAATTTATGGAAAGGTGATGAAGGAACAAATACGATACTAGATAAAGTAACTACAAGATAAAAGTAAATTCAAGAGAGGGTTATTTGAAATAAACTGAAATGCCAGTACTAATCACTAAATATCCCTGGAATTAATTTGGCAATGAAATGGTGAAATATAAGAAGTTATTTTAAAATTATAAAATAAGATTTTCCTTGAAGGAAATGATCCTTCCTAACCTAACGTACTCCTCCATAAAAGTCACTTTTAATGAACAATTTAACGCTTGTTTTAGAAAAATACTTACTTGATTTTTGATTGTTGAGTTTGCTGCTGTACAATCTGATTGTGGCACGTTAAATTAAAAAAAATTTTACAAAGTTAGACTGGCAACTATTGAACATCAAAATGCATTTATTTTCAAACTTTATATTTAACAGCTTGATAAATTACATTGATAATGGAAAAGCTAAAAAAATCTGACTCAAAAATAAAAGGTCTCTGGTTTTAGGAGGAAAAAACGTAAACACTGTTTTCTATTTGTTTTGCAAATATCTTGTATCTTCTTATTTGTAAACATGTGGAATCCCTCTAGTAATTTTCTTAAAAATCTGTTTGTCCCAGGACCCAGGACATAATAGGTAAGTAATAAATGCTTGCTGGTTGACAATGAAAAATGGCTAACAAACTGTCCTTTATGAATGTAATAGAATAATAATATGTAATTAGTAATGTAGAAAATGAGCAATTCAGAGAAACAGCAAAATTTACATGAAATACTAAGGTAAGGAGAATCAAAAGAGAAATATACAAAAATTTGACCACAATGCAAGCACACACAATGACCACAATAATGCAAATGAAAAGAAAACTAAAAGATATATGAATTCAGAGTTAAGTCAGTGACCTGACTTGGCTCCAAAGGTTACTAATGATATATATCTATAGATAGATAGATCGATCTTTCTTTCCTCTCAGAAGTATTAAACTACAAGTGTAATATTTAGCATACATTGTAATATTCTTCATTTAAGACAGAGCAAAGAAAGGATTGCATAACAAAATAATTTCAATATAAAGTAAAACTAAAATTAACAAATCTCAATTTTAATATATTCAATAAGAAAAGTATTGCCTAGACTTTAGAAAACTTGCATTTACTCTCAAAAGCAACTATGACTGATTTTTCAATCATGTTTGTATTATCAACTTTTGCCAATATAAATAAATACTGAGACTAAAATCCAAACTTCGGTTAACATAAATTATTGATAATGATAATATATATTGTTCCAAGGTAAATTAACACTAGTAAAAACCAAATCTATATCAATATCTCAATAGAAATATTAATTTAAAGTAACTGAAATGTTCTGACTTCTTTCACATTGACTATAAAATAATTATCCCACTTGATAAAGATGGTAAAGAGACATAAGGAAGATTTTACTCAACTCTAAAATTAGCTAAATTCAATAAAGACAGCAGAAATTTAAGCCAAAAATTTAGACTCATTTTTATCAAATACCTATGTCATACAAGTTAAGATGTTAAGTGTCAGACATAGAAGTATTTTAAAATGTGAATTAGCCTATTAATTGCTTCTCAGGAAACAGTTTGTTTAAATATCTTACTAATATAATACAGGGGGAAAAAGGAAAAAATTTGAAAATATTAACTGAATTTATTTTGTGCAAACTAAGCACTAAAAACATTCCAAGATGGAGAGCAATCTGGAGCTATGCTCAAAAAGTTATCGAACTGTGCATACCATTTGACCCAGCAGTGTTTCTACTGGGCCTATATCCCAAAGAGATTTTAAAGGAGGGAAAGGGACCCATATGTGCAAGAAATGTTTATGGCAGCCCTTTCTGTAGTGGCAAGAAAGTGGAAATTGAAAGGATGCCCAACAATTGTAGAGTGGCTGAATAAATTATGGTTTATGAATGTTATGGAATATTATTGTTCTGTAAGAAACGACCAGCAGGATGATTTCAGAGAGGCCTGGAGAGACTTGTATGAACTGATGCTGAGTGAAATCAGCAGAACCAGGAGAACATTATACACAGCAACAAGACTATACAAGGATCAATTCTGATGGACATGGTTCTCTTCAGCAATGATGTGATTCAAACCAGTTCCTATTGTTCAGCAATGAAGATAGTCATATACATCTAGAGAGAGGCCTGAGGGAACTGAGTGTGAACCACAACACAGCATTTTAACGCTTTCTGTGAATATTTACATGCATTTTGTTTTCCTTCTTAGGTTGTTTTTTTTTTCCTTCTCTCTAGATCTGATGTTTCTTGTGAAGTAATATAACTGTATAGATATGTATACATAGATTGGATTTGTCATATAATTTATCATATTTAGCATGTATTAGATTACCTGCCATCTAGGGGTGGGGGGCAGAGGGAAGGAGGGGAAAAGCTTGGAAAAAAAAAAGTTTTGCAAAATCACTCATATGTTTTGTAAATAAAAAGCTTTTAATTAAAAAAAAAAATTCCAAGATAATTTATCAACCAAGAATAGAATTTAATTTTAATTTTTAAATAATAATCATTATACCATAATTACTAACAACTCAACTAAGAATCTGTTCATCCTGAATTGTATCAAATAATATTTAGCACTTAAAATAAAACTAAAACAAAGATAATAATTTTAAAATGTAGGGCTTACCACTCCAGTTTCTGACACTTCTTCTAAAAATACAAAATGACACATTTTCAGATACAATTGCCATGCTTAAAAACAACTGTATGCACATTTCTTTTATGGATAAAAATAACAATTACATATCATCTAAATATCTATCTTCTATGCATTTTCAATTGGGAGAGAAAGTAATTTAATACTAGGGTTATCTTTAGTTTATTGATATACTCATATCATACCATTCCAATTCAAGTAATTTCCAATCTCCATTTTATTGCCATTATAATACAATATACAAATCTGAAATTACAAAATCTATTTCCATGAATATCTCACTTACTGTCTTTAATACATACAATATGTTCCAAAAACTATACTAGATGAAACAATTTTACAGGAGGCATTTAGTTCCAAAGAAACAACACAATAAATGGAATATCAGCCACACAGCATTACAAAATGTTCACAACTTTACAATGGAATTTACTTAATAAAACATTAATTATATTGAACATTTTTTAATAAAACATTGATAATACTACTACAAAATTATTTTGGTTGGGGCAACTTTGTGCATTATGCTTATACCGTTTAAAAAATCTGAGGGCAGCAATTTTTTTATTAAGTTAAAATCAAGTTTAAAGGATACAGAAACTGGGACAGTGAAGTAGCACAGGGAAAAGAGCACCAGGCCTGGAGTCTAGAGAACCTGAGTTCAAATATGACCACAAAACACTTGAGACTTGTGTGACCCTGGTTAAATCCCTTATCTCTGATTGCCTCACATGCGCTCCCGTTCTCTCCCCAAAGGATAGAGAAATTATTAAAAAATCATTCCAGGGAGACAAAAACAATCAAGTACTTTGAGAAAATTAACTAGTTTAATTAAATGTCTAAAGTTATACTTACTATTTGTAGTTTCTTGACATCTTTTAATCCAAATGCTGAACGTATTATCTGTATCTGAAAAGTAATGAGTTCATTTTAATACACTTATTATCTCAGCAACTTAAAAAATACAAGCACTTCTCCTTTAAGCAACTGTTAAAAGTCTGATTATAGCTAAATAGGAAAATCAATTTAATCTCTAGTTATATGTAAAGAAGTTGTTTTAACGGCATAATTTTTTTAAATTGTAAATTCCCATTAGCTTACTAAATAAATATAATCTACAATTTTTTTCCTGACTACCTGTTTGTATAAAACATCCTACTTACAACAAAAACACAAATGTAATTCTGTTCCTACATCAGGGTTCTTTGTCATTCATTTGGATTAGCATGGGGACTTGAAATCTAATAGCAGCTGATTCTTCATTTTCCCTGGATTTCTAGGTAACTTTAGTGACCCTAAGTATTTTATGTACAGCTATTTCCTTTTGCCACCCCACCTATAACTCTTTATTGGCTTTAGTTGCCTTTGTTGCCATTATTGCCAATAATGAGAAGCAACTTTGACCATAACCATATAAAAGAAACAGTGAAAGCAGAACTGCCCAGAGATTTACAGGACACGGAAGCAACAAATATATGCTAATATATCTGTATATGTGGAATTTTTGATCATTTGTTTTATCACTAGACCAAAAAAAAAAATTACAGTGCTTCAAAGTTATGAATTATCTACAAACCAATTCAAAAATAGTATTAGTGTCAGTAATTCAAGGTAAATAATAATATTGTTCTTGGTATGACTATCACCAAACTTACTATTAAATGCTTTGCATTAATTTTCTAATGGATAACACAACCTTTAAGTGTTATGATCTTTACTTTTACAAAATCATTTCTATATGTATACTTGAATAGTCAAACCTCTGAAATAAAATTCCACACATGTATCTCAATTTAGAAGAGTTGTGATATCAATGCTACTCTACCCTAATTTATTGGTTCCTCTTACCTACTTATCCTTTACCATAATAACTGACTAAACCTATAATTTGCTTCTCTGGAAAAGCCACTGCTAAAATATTTTCTACCATACTAAATCAGAGTAGAAACTGATAATGAATTTATGCTAAACAAAACAAGCACAAACTAAACTATTATGTTTTTAAAATAACATGATCAGTCTGAAACAGGAAAAAATGTTTCTTGAATTTTTATAGCTTTGTTTTCTACAGTTGGAAAATTTACTCTATGCTTTAAATGCTAGAAAAAGATCCAGACTAATTATTTTAAAAATCAACTCAATTCATAAAACACAAAATTGCCATGAAGACAAAAAATAAAGCCCTATTCTGTAATTTATTTAAGATTGCAATAAATAAATCTAGATGTAAACACTTAAAGCCACAACTAATTCAAATATTTGAAATACTGAATAAATACACTGTAATTGTTACTTACCATCTAATTTATGTCCTTCTGTGAAACTCTCTAGAGCTGCAGCATAGTTTTTTTCATGGTATTCACCTATCCTGGCATGAGTATATGAAAACAAAACAAATGAAAGACAGCCAAAGTTAGTTGTTTTTCTTATTGTCAAATGATGAAACTGTTTTTTCCAGCATGTTCATGTGAAAAATTCTTTTCCAAAGCATCTCAGTAAAACCAAAATAAATGAGACCATTATAATGATTATAATTTAAAGTGTTTTTTTTTTGTTTTATTTTTTTTGTTTTGTTTTGTTTTTGCTTTTTGCTGAGGCAATTGAGGTTAAGTGACTTGCCCAGGGCCACACAGCTAGGGAATGTTAAGTGTCTGAGACCAGATTTGAACTCAGGTCCTCCTGACTTCAGGGCTGGTGCTCTATCCCCTGCGCCACCTAGCTGCCCCTAAAGTGGTTTTTTAATTGGCAAAAATTTACTTTTGTCATCTCAATAAATACCACTTTGGAAAAAAAAGTTTCAAAAAGAAGTTTGTTAAGGTTTCTCCTCATATGCTAGGTAATTAAAGTTCGAAACTATACACAGCATTTTAACATTTATAAAATACTTTATCTACAAACTTTGAGGCTATACTAAATATGAAGGGGATGATGACACACACCAAATTAGCCCTCCTTCCTGACTCAGGTTCAACTCTCTTTTACTAGCTCACATTGTTCAAAGGTTATGTTTATGTTTCTGACCTAACAATTAAGATGAGATATCAAAACAAAATAAGGCGACATGGGTATCTTCACAGAAGTTTAATGTCAAAGTATGTATTTTGTGCATTTTAGAGCATTGCAACTTTGTGACACAGGGTCACAAAGTAAGAATATTCTGCTAAACCCTTTGATTCAAAAGCCCACTTACGACCAGAATCCTCTTTCTTTTCAGCACTACCAAAGAACTAAGCACTCTTTTAACAAAGAATGTTCCTCCTGAATTTATGACCAAAGAAGAACTAGAGAACATTATGAAAGGCAAAATGGACAACTTTGATTACATTAAACTCCAAAGTTTTTGAACAAATAAAACCAATAGGAACAAGATTAAAAAAGAAGTGCAAATCTGGGGGAAAATCTTTATAGCCAATATTTCTGATAAATGCCTCATTTCTAAAATATATAAAGAACTGTTTTTTATACAAATACATTTATAAGAATAATTTATAAGAATACAAGTCATTCCCCAATTGATAAATGGTCAAAGTATATAAATAGACAATTTTCAGGTGATGATATTGAAGCCATTCATACTTATAAGAAAAAATGCTCTAAACAACTACTGATTAAAAAAATGCAAGTTAAACCAACTCTGAAGTACTACCTCACACCTCAGATTGACAAAGATGACAGGAAAAGATAATAATAAACACTGGAGGGGATATGGGAAAACTGGGACACTAATGCATTTTTGGTGGAGTTGTGAACTTATCCAACCATTCTGGAGAGCAATATGGTGCTATACCCAAAAGACTATAAAATTGTGCATACCCTTTGCCCCAGAAGTGCCACTGTTGGGTCTGTATCCCAAGGAAATCATAAAGGAGGAAAAAGGACCCACATGTGCAAAAATGTCTGTGGCAGCTCTTTCTGTGGTAGCAAAGAATTAGAAAATAAGGGGGGATGCCCATCACTTGGGGAATGGCTGAACAAGTTGTGGTATATAAAGGTAATGGAATATTATTGTTTTATAAAAAATAATGAACAAGCTGATTATAAAAAAAGACCTGAAAAGATTTACATGAACTAATGCTGAGTGAAACAAGCAGAACCAGCAATACAATGTACACAATAACAGCAAGAATGTGCGATGAGCAACTCTGAAAGACTTGGTTCTTCTCAGTAGTTGAGTGATTCAAACCAAACCTAGTAGACTTTGGACTGAAAATGCCATCTGCATCCAGAAAAAGAACTGAGGAGACAATGTAAAACAACACATGCTATGTTCACTTTTTTTTTGTTTTTTTATCTCTTCCATGGTTTTTCCTTTGTGCTCTGATTTTTCTCTCCCAACATGATTCATAAAGTAACGTATATTAAGAATAAATAAATTTGCTAAAAAAAAAAAAAAAAAAAGAATGATCCTCCTACTCTTTTACCACTGACAATTTTTAAAATGTAGAAATATTTTTTAAATATTTAAAATATATGTGTTTGTATTTTTTTTTAAATAAATTGTCAGTAGTAGAAAAGCAGGAGAAACATTTAAGGACAGTAATCAAAGGGGACAGTAACCAAAAAAAGAATAAATTCATTCAACAATGCCTAAACTTACTACTCCTAAAAAATAAAAAAAAACTTTAATAAATTTGTTATTACCATACTCTTGACTTTAACTTACAAAACAATTATAAACTGTATTTGAAATTGAGCTAGTTGCCTATTACCTTTGACATTTCATTAAAATTCATTATTATACCGTGAATATTACAACTCTACTATAAATCTGTAAAAATTGTTTCAACAGAAACAAGAAAAATGATTATTATATTATATATTTCATACATACCCTTTTCTCAGCAGAGCAGTGGAATTATGTGGGTTGAGTCCAAGAGACTTCTTTGCATCTATAATAGCTTCTACAAAAAAAAAGTAGGTTGAAGTTAAATCACCTTACTGATATGGCACTGTATCAGTTGGTCCATACTCTTCAAGCAGAGCCACTACCACTGATACTTAATCAAATCAAATCTTTTTAAATCAGTTTTTTCCTCTACCTGTTTCATTAGACTTAAGTATAATCATAAAAAAAAAAAAAAAATGAGAAAAACAAACTGAGTCAAGTAAAAGATGAGGATTAATTGATGATTAAAACACATACACACTTCAATAAATATTCTACCAATTGTGAATGGATCCAAGCATTCTGGAAAGCAATCTGGAACTATGCTCAAAAAGTCACCAAACTATGCATACCCTTTGCCCCAGCAGTGTTTCTACTGGGCCTATATCCCAAAGAGATTTTAAAGGAGGGAAAGGGACCCACATGTGCAAAAATGTTTGTGGCAGCCCTTTTTGTAGTGGCTAGAAACTGGAAGCTGAATAGATATCCATCAATTGGAGAGTGGCTGAATAAATTATGGTATATGAATGTTATGGAATATTATTATTCTATAAGAAACGACCAGCAGGACGATTTCAGAGAGGCCTGGAGAGACTTGCATGAACTGATGCTGAGTGAAATCAGCAGAACCAGGAGAACATTATACACAGCAACAAGACTATACGATGATCAGTTCTGATGGACATGGTTCTCTTCAACAATGATGTGATTCAAACCAGTTCCTATTGTTCAGAGATGAAGATAGTCATATACATCCAGAGAAAGGCCTGAGGAAACTGAATGTGAACCACAACACAGCATTTTCACGCTTTCTGTGAATATTTACATATATTTTGTTTTCCTTCTTAGGTTGTTTTTTTTTTCTTCTCTCTAGATCTAATGTTTCTTGTGCAGTAAGATAACTGTATAGATATGTATACATGTATTGGATTTGTCATATAATTTATCATATTTAGCATGTATTAGAATACCTGCCATCTAGGGGTAGGGGGGTGGGGGGAAGGAGGGGAGAAGCTTGGAACAAAACAAAACAAAAAAATCTTTTGCAAAGGTCAATATAAAAAATCATTCATATGTTTTGTAAATAAATAAAAAGCTTTTAATAAAAAAAACAAAAAAAGAAATATTCTACCAAGAAAGTACCATCAAAGGAATAGAGCCTCAGAAAGATATTAGATAAGGAAGGTGAGAAGAAAACCATGGTTCTTAAATTTTGATTTTAAATTAAGGGTTTTTGTTTTGGAAAACTTTTTTGAAATAACTATTTGAAAAAAATTTTGCAAAACAAAAGTCCTATTTCAGAAACAGATTAAAAATTATGTTTTCAGTTGTGCTGCGATGAAGATAGTCATATACATCCAGAGAGAGGCCTGTGGGAACTGAGAGTGAACCACAACACAGCATTTTAACGCTTTCTGTGAATATTTCCATGCATTCTGTTTTCCTTCTTAGGTTGTTTTTTTTTCTTCTTCTCTTTCTAGATCTGATGTTTCTTGTGCAGTAAGATAACTGTATAGATATGTATACATGTATTATATTTGTCATATAATTTATCCTATCTAGCATGTATTAGATTACCTGTCATCTAGGGGTGGGGGGCGGGGGGAGGGAAAGGAAAAGCTTGGGAAAAAAAAAAGTTTTTTTTTTTTTTGCAAAGGTCAATGTTGAAAGGTCACTCATATGTTTTGCAAATAAAAAGCTTTATTAAAAATAAATAAATAAATAAATAAAAAATTATGTTTTTCGGGGCAGCTAGGTGGCGCAGTGGATAGAGCACCAGCCCTGAAATCAGGAGGACCTGAGTTCAAATCTGGTCTCAGACACTTAACATTCCCTAGCTGTGTGACCTTGGGCAAGTCACTTAACCCCAATTGCCTCAGGAAAAAAAAAAAATGTTTTTCCTATTAAGTACAATATCAAAAAACTAGATATTTCCCAAGAATCAAACTAAGATAATAAAACAACTCCACCCCCCCCAAAAAAAAAGCATACAAGGATCAAATAAACCAGAAAAGACATTTCTAAAATACTGAGTATCACAGAGGGAGTTTACCTAAATTTTAGCACAGTATTTAATAAAACAAACAATAGATAATGAATCAGTATCAGGACAGGTCTCCAGTAGAGCTGTACCAGATTTCTGAGCTATTCATTTAACATTCTCATAAACAACTTTAAATTTTTCCTTGCCAACAATCAAGATTAACAGTTTCTCTACAACTTTAAACCAATGCCCATCTAGAGCTAAAGAGGAAAGTATAAATCCCTTTGAAATGTAAAAACCTTTCAAATACTAGGAAACAACTATTAAGAGTCCCCCTTAAGTCTTCATTTTATCCTGATGGTTTTTTCCCTCTTAAGGTCCTCTTATGGCTTGGATTCAAGTCCCTTCTCCAATCGAAGTACCCTCTTCTGGACATTCCCAAACTTCTCAGTGTCCTTAAGCTCTAATGTCCAAAACTCCACACAATATCCTAGTTATAGTCTGATTAAGACAGCATATAGAAAGGCTATCATCTCTACCTTTTTCTCATAATAAACAGACTTGTCCAAAAATGCCCTTACCTCCAAAGGAGGTCTTCAAACTGGACAACTACCTGTTAAGATATATTATGGAAGGATTCCAATAGAATATGATTAGGATAAAATAGACAAATAAGATTTAAATTCTGTGATATTTAATTTGGAGAAAAGAACATAAAGGGAACCATTAGAACTATCTTCAAATATCTATAGATTTTTTCATGTAGGAGAGGTAATAAACTTACTCCATTTCACTCTTATAGGACAGAATTATCTCTCTTACCTCAGAGCTGATGGAGATTATTATTATTATTTGGCATTACACCAAGATTTCTTAATTTGTTTTTCTTGCTCCATGTTTTTTATTAGAGATTTAATGGATGTATTCACCAAAACAAAGCAAAAAATTATGGATAGATCTTGGTTAAGCTCACAGTGGCACCCCAGTGCTCTATGATCACATCAACTTTAAAAGAGCCTTAGATCTGGGGGCAGCTAGTTGGTGTAATGGATAGAATATCAGCCCTGAAGTCAGGAGGACCTGAGTTCAAATTCGGACTCAAAAACTTAACACTTCCTAGCAGTGTGACTCTGGGCAAGTCACTTAACCCTAACTGCTTTAGCAGAAAAAAAAAAGTGTATCAAGAAGCAATCACACTTACATGAAACTTATGTGAAAACTTCATTACAAGAGGAATGAACATGGAAGCGCAGCCCAAAGAGTTCACAATCCACACAGAAGTTTGCATATTAATAATAGTATAACAAAGAATGAAATCAAAATCAACATCTAAGGGAATATAGCTTAAAAGGAGAAAGGTAAAAGTAGAGAAAAGGCAAAACCCCTCCAGAAAGGAAGGAGCAAGGCTTTGGCAAGAACAGCATTCTTTCCACTTGGAAAGTGTTAGAACATAATTAGGGTGGTCTGTTTATCTCCAAGGGTCCCAGCTGCACAAGCAATTTCTCAACCTAGCCCAGACTAACTGGGTCTAAATTACTATGGTCACACAAATTATTTTGAGGGCAGAGAGAGGATATTCGTCCTTGATACATTCAGGACCTCCTCCATACTCTGGATCCAGTGTTGCTGGAAAATATAGCAATTCAAAAAGACAAGTTCAGGGTGTCCTTCAACATCCCTCAATAAGCAATAGACTGGGTTTGAATCTCACTTCTGACATATACTACTTATGTGGCCTTAGGTAAATAATTTAATTTCTTAAATTATCTCACTGCAAAATGAGGACATTGGAATACATGAGTTACAAAGGTCCCTTCTAAGATCAAATCAATGATGACACAAAAGTGCCCAAAGTTAACTGAATCATTCATTAGCTATTTTACAGTCTCCTGTTCTTTGTTATCCAAACCACAGGTCAGGACCTAGCTATGTTACAATTTTTTATAATCTCCTCATATGAGAGCAATCAGAGATTTGACCTAATCATCAACGAGTCCTCAGTTCTCCTGGTAAGGCCAATCAATCTCTGATTCCTGCATGAGCTTACTTTCAATTCACGATCTTGATAGTAGTGATCAAAAACTGCAGTTTTCAGATGTTGGCTTTTGGCACAAAAGACATGGCTGCAATAATAGTGCAAAAGCCTCTGTTGGAAGGTTGGGCTTTTAAAAAAAATAACTTTTATAAAGTTCATTTGGAAGAACAAAAGTCAAGAATCTCAAGGGAAATAATGAAAAAAAAAAAGGGCTGATGAGGGCGGCCTTTCTGTGCCAGATATAAAATTATATTATAAAGCAGCAGTCATCAAAACCATTTGGTATTGGCTAAGAAATAGAGCAGTCGATCAATGGAATAGGATTGGATCACAGGACAAACCAGGCAATAACTACAGTAGTCTAGTGTTTGATAAACCCAAAGACCGAAGCTTTTGGGATAAGTGCTCACTATTCCACAAAAACTGCTGGGAAAATTGGAAACTTGTATGGAAGAAATTAGGGCTTGACCCACACCTAACACCACATACCAAGATAAGATCTAAATGGGTTCATGATTTAGACATAAAGAGTGACATAAGCAAATTAGAGGAACATAGGACAGTTTACCTCTCAGACCTGTGGAGAAGAAAGGAATCTGTGTCTAAAGAAGAACTGGAACTCTTAATTGAACATCATATAGATAATTTTGACTATATTAAGTTAAAAAGTTTTTGTACAAACAAAACTAATGCAGACAAGATTAGGAGGGAAGCAATAAACTGGGAAATCATCTTTACATTTAAGGGTTCTGATAAAGGCCTCATTTCTAAAATATATAGAGAATTGTCTCATATTTATAAGAATTTAAGCCACTCTCCAATCGATAAATGGTCAAAGGATATGAACCAACAATTTTCAGATGATGAAATTAAAACTATTTCTAGTCATGTGAAAAGGTGCTCCAAATCACTACTAATCAGAGAAATGCAAATTAAGGCAACTCTGAAATACCACTACACACCTGTCAGATTGGCTAAAATATCAGGAAATGATGACAAAATGTTGGTGGGGATGTGGGACACTGATTGGTGGAACTGTGAATGGATCCAAGTTTGGATCCAGCAGTTTGGAACTATGCTCAAAAAGTTATCAAACTATGCATACCCTTTGACCCAGCAGTGTTTCTGTTGGGCTAATATTCCAAAGAGATCTTAAAGGAGGGAAAATGTTTGTAGCAGCCCTTTTTGTAGCGGCTAGAAACTGGAAACTGAATGGATGCCCATCAACTGGAGAATGGCTGAATAAATTATGGTATATGAATGTTATGGAATATTATTATTCTATAAGAAACGACCAGCAGGACGATTTCAGAGAGGCCTGGAGAGACTTGCATGAACTGATGCTGAGTGAAATGAGCAGAACCAGAAGATCATTATATAGGGCAACAAGACTATATGATGATCAATTCTGAAGGACGTGGTTCTCTTCAATAATGAGATGTTTCAAACCACTTCCAACTGTTTAGTGATGAAGAAAGCCATATACACCCAAGGAGAAGCCTGTGGGATCTGAGTCTGGAGCACAATGCAGCATTTTCACACTCTCTATTGATGTTTGCTTACATTATGTTTTCCTTCTCAGTTTTTTTTTTTCCTGTACAGCAAGATAACTGTATAAATATATATATATACACATATTCAATCTGCCAAATATTTTAACATAATTAACATGTATTAGACTACCTACTATCCAGGAGAGGGGGTGGGAGGTAGGAGGGAAAAATTTGTAACAGAAAGCTTTGCAAAGGTCAATGTTGAAAAATTACCTATGCATATGTTTTGCAAATAAAAAGCTTTATTAAAAAAAAAAACTTTTAGAAAATCTTATTCTATATTTATTTGAAAGCCTTCAGTTCAACACAAGGAAAACTTCCCAATAATTAGCAATATCTAAAAATTAAAGAGACTATTTCATAAAGCAATGAGTTCCCTATTGCTAAGAGGTATCCAAGTGGTGATTAGATGATCATTTGCCAGGGCAACTAAAAGAAGAATTCACTTATCAGGCAGGGAGGTAGCTGGACTAACTAACCTCTTGGGTCCCTTCCAACTCAAGGTTAAGTTTCTATCTTTTAAAACATGTCTGTAGTATTTTAACTGTCCTATGAGCTATGAATCTTTGGCTCCAATCACATGCCTTTCTACTATTAGAACTTTTTACTTAAAGAACAACAATATTTTTTGTAACAGAATGGGACTTTTAAGCATTTTCATTTAAGAAATATTACGTGACGCAAAATTAAAAAGTAGAGAAATGTTTCCTCATTGAGAGTCTATGAAAAAGAAATTATATACCAACCAATTCTCAATAGCCTTTTGTATCAAAAGTAAAGTTTTCTTAATTTTA
Organism: Myrmecobius fasciatus; assembly: GCA_023553655.1. Classification (NCBI taxonomy): domain Eukaryota; kingdom Metazoa; phylum Chordata; class Mammalia; order Dasyuromorphia; family Myrmecobiidae; genus Myrmecobius; species Myrmecobius fasciatus. The sequence continues at coordinate 166,807 of JAJPUD010000852.1, read as the reverse complement.
AAAATCCTTTGCAACACAGCCCCAACTTACCTTTCCCACATTTCCCAATTCAGTCACAATGGCCTTCTTGGTACTCCTCTCACAACCTTTAAACTTTTGTCTCCACCTCACTGCACTGACCCCTCACCCCCCACCAGGCCTAGAATATATGCCCACAATACCTCCTGTTAGAATCCTCTATTTTCTTCACAACTGCCCAAGCACTACCTCCTACATGAAGTTTTTCCTGATACTCATTTCCTCTTCTCCCAGCAACAAGGGGGAATATGCCCAAAATTTTAACTTGCATTTATGTGGCATATACTAATTTATAAACATACCGTCTTCATCACTAAGTTCCTTGAGAACAGAAAATGGTTCATTTTTATCTTTCTATCTTAAGAGGCTAGCATGGTGCCTGATCCATAGTAGGGGATACGGAAACCCAAAAGAATTTAAATGGATTGCAACTCTTTATAAAAATGTCTGAAAGCAATTCATCTATTACTTTACAAATGAAGAAAAGATTTTTTTAATATTTAAGGATAATCCTTATTTTATTCATGGCATATTAAAAAGATTGTATCTTTTATCTAATCTCATTATATCTAAATATGGGAGTTACCATAGTAATTCTTCAGAAGAATGTGGGCATAAGCTCTTTGGCAGTAACATTCTGCATCATCTGGTTTCTCCTCCAGTGCTCTTGTCAATGCCTATAAATTCAAGTAAAAATATAAAAAATACTCAGTAGACAAACATCTTAAAAACAAAAGACATTTTTTTAATACAACCCCTACCCCCCCACACCCACAAATTTTCTTTAAGAATTTCCACTTCAATTTGTTAGCTGGATTATTGATGTTTTCAAAGATAATCATTTCGTTGTTGTTGTTCAGTTTTGTTGATATACAGGTACATAATAGGATGTAATTTGATCTTTTAAATTTTGGTTTGACATTTCATAATTTCATATTATTTCATAATTTCAATTATGCTGAATAATGTTTATCAATTTTGTTAATTTTTGAAAGAATTAACTCAGTTATTTTTTGGCTTGAAATTTATCTTTTTTCTCCAAGATTTCTTTTTCATACTTATTTTGGGCTTGTTTGAGTTTTTAACTTTTAATTTCATATTCATATTCTCCTTTTTCTATTTTGTTAACATTTTTTAGAGGTATATTGTTCCTCAAGCAGATTTTGAGATGTTAGTCAAAGGTGATCTTTGTCTAAAAATGATTATTGAAAGAATTGTCTCAAACCAGTTTCAGTTGTTCACTGAAGAAAACCATATACACCCAGAAAGAGGGACATGAAATATGGACCACAACGTAACATTTTCATGATCTCTATTGACATTTGCTTGCATTGTGTTGCCTTTCTCTGAGTTCTTTTTTTTTTCTTGTAGATAGGATTTTTCTTGCATAACTTGTCAAGCATTTCAACATTATTAACATGTAGTGGACTTCCTGCCATCTAGGGGAGGGGAGGGGACTGGGAGTAAAATTTGTATTGGAAAGCTTTGTAAAGATCAAGGTTGGGGAACTACCCATACATATGTTATACAAATAAAAAGCTTAAAATAAAAAAATTTTTTTAAAAAAACAGAAAAAAAATGATTATTGACTGTTTCTGAGATGTTTTTTTGACTCACTAGTTAAAACTTTATTATTAAGTTTTCATTTAAGTCTTTTCAGTTTCTTATTTTTATTGCACTGTAATCTGTGTATATGTTTAAACTTTGTGCCTTTTAAATTTTATTTTTAATAATACCTTTTAAAAATTCATTTGTAATATTTCTATGCTGGCCAAATAAAAACTTGATATAACATTTGGAACATGTACATTTATATTTTAGTTTGTTATCACTTCTTTTTTTAAGCATAACAAATTCTCTCCTTTAGCTCAAGTTCTAGTTTAAATTTCTAGTTTTGCTTGCCAACACCCAATTCTTTGGAAGTTAAAAAGAGTGAAGTTAAAAATTTAAAAAAAAAAAAAAAAAAAAAAAAACTTCTACTCCACAGAAAGAACCAATTTATCATGCTTACATATTTTTCCTTGAAAAGAGATAGCCAATGATGCAATCTCTTATCTCCCCAAGAATAAGAAAATCATTAAAAATAATTCTCCTCACTATTATCTTCAACTTCTATACTCCTACCCATCCTATTTTCTCTAGTTAATCACTGTTAAAAACAGGAACTAGAGGGAGGAAAAGTATCTTTTAGAATTATCAATTACTGACAACAGTTACTGATGGAGGAGTTCTGAGGAGACACATTAAAGACATTGTATGTAGAGGGCTATGAAAGAGTTACAACCATTCTGGAAATCAATTTGGAATTATGCAAATAAAATGACTAAATAAAATGACCCTACTCTTTGATCTAGATATTACTAGGCCTCCAAAGAGGCACACTAAAAATCCCTATTTAGCACTTTTTATGAAAGAAAAGAATTGGAAACAAAGTAGATACCTGTTGATTGGGAAGATCCATAAATGCAATAGATTATTACTGACTATAAGAAATAATGAATGTGATGAATATAGAAGCATGGAAAGATCTGCATGAACTGATTCAGAATAAAGTAAGAAGAACTAAGAAATCATTATAAACAATGACCACAATGTAAAAGGAAAAAACAATACACATAACATTGGAATTTGAGTAATTCAAAATTACTTTTTTAAGTTTCTGTACTAACAAAACCAATGCTGACAAAATTAGGAGGGAAGCATCAAATTGGGAAATCATCTTTACATTTAAGGGTTCTGATAAAGGTCTCATCTCTAAGATATATAGAGAATTGACTCATTTATAAAAATTCAAGCCATTCTCCAATTGATAAATGGTCAAAGGATATGAACAGACAATTTTCAGATGATGAAATTAAAACTATTTATAATCATATGAAAAGGTGCTCCAAATCACTATTGATCAGAGAAATGCAAATTAAGACAACTCTGAGGTACCATTATACACCTGTCAGATTCGCTAAAATGACAGGAAAAGATAATGATGAATGTTGGAGGAGATGTGGGAGGACTGGGACACTGATGCATTGTTGGTGGAGATGTGAACGGATCCAACCATTCTGGAGAGCAATTTGGAACTATGCTCAAAAAGTTATAAAACTGTGCATACCCTTTGACCCAGCAGTGTTTCTATTGGGCTTATATCCCAAAGAAATCATAAAAGGAAAGGGCCCCACATGTGCAAGAATGTTTGTGGCAGCTCTTTTTGTGGTAGCTAGAAACTGGAAACTGAGTAGATGCCCATCAATTGGAGAGTGGCTGAATAAGTTATGGTATATGAATGTTATGGAATATTATTGCTCTGTAAGAAACGACCAACAGGACGATTTCAGAGAGGCCTGGAGAGACTTGCATGAACTGATGCTGAGTGAAATGAGCAGAACCAGGATATCATTATACACGGCAACAACAGTACTATATGAGGATCAGTTCTAATGGACGTGACTCTCTTCAACAATGAAATGCTTCAAACTAATTACAATTGTTCAGTGAAGAAGGCCATATACACCCAGAGAGAGGGATGTGAAATGTGGACCACAACATAACATTTTCATGTTCTCTATTGATGTTTGCTTACATTGTATTTCCTTTATCGGATTATTCTCTCATAGATATGATTTCTCCTGAACAAAAAAATGATGTGTGGCAGTAACTATACATATATTCGATTTAAGTATTCTAACATAATTATCATGTAGTGGATATCCTGCTATCTAGGGGAGGGGTGGGGAGTAGGAGGGAAAAATTTCTAACAGAAAGCTTTGTAAGGGTTAATGTTTAGGAATTACCATACATATGTTTTGCAAATAAAAAGTATTAATAAATTTAAAAAAAAATACTTTTTTAGCTGAAAGAAGAAATATGGGAAGACACTCAGCCCAAAACCTTTACAAAAGTAGAAGATCTGCAAAAGGTTCACTTTCTTGCCTATATTTTCAGATTTGTTTACTATATCAATCAATCTTTTATGCTGGGGGTTTTTTCCTTCATCTTTAAAAAAATATATATATTACATTTGTTTTATGTGATGAATCTCTGGGAAGAGAATGAAAACCTGAAGAAAACTATGATGATATTAAAAAACAAAGTAAGCCAATTAAAATTTATTTGAAAGAGAATATCATGGCTGAAAAAGTTATGGTATTTAAATGTAAATGAACTACTGTCATTCTTATAATTTCTTATAATTACTTAGGGAGGCATCGACAAGATAGCAGAGTAAAGGCAGAAACTCGCCTAACCTCTCCCCTCAACTGCTCCAAATTTCTCTTTCTGTCTATCTCTGTCTTTGTCTCTCTCTTTCTCTCTGTTTCTGTCTCTCTCTCTCAGCAAAAAAAATTTCAGAAAGGTTTGTGAGACCAGGTATGAGTCCAGCATACAACCACAGCCCCAGATCTAGCCTGTTTGACCTATGAAAGAGCAGCAATGCTGGTGGCTTCCAAACTTCTCAGTGCAAACACAACAAACAGGAGCTTGAAAGGTCTGTGGAACCAGAGTGGGAGCCCAGCAAGCAATACCAGTCCAGACCCCAGCATCAGCGAGGGACCTCTGCCTCTGCATCAGCAGCAGCACTGGAGACTTCCACACCTCTCAGACTAGAGACACCAAGGAGGACTGGGAAGGTCAGTGGAGACGGTCTGTGGCAACAGGGTGGGAGTCTGGTATACAGTCCCAGTGCTGCCCCAACCTGGGCCCCCACACTAGATCTCACAGTATCTGGCTGGCATACACCTAACAGCTCCAGGGCAGGAAAGAGGGCCTGAGGTCAGATTCCTAGAAGGATTTCTAAAAACAGCTGCACAAAACCCCTGAAGCTTGGGACAGTGCCCCCTCCATCCAGTAAACTGAGACCCACTTTAACAGTTAAGGACAGAGTAAAAGGCTTGAAAAATGATCAGAAAACAAACAAAAAAAGTTTCTAACCATTGAAAGTTATTTTGATGGCAAGGAAGATCAACACACACTCAGAAGATGGTAACAGTCAAAGCTTCTATATCCAAAGAAAAACATAGGAATTGGGCTCAGGCCAGGAAAGAGCTCAAAAGGGACTTTTGCCTTAAAAAGCAAAATTGGCCAATTGGGAAAGGAAGTACAAAAGTTCACTGAGGAAAATAATTCCTTAAAAAATATAATTGAAAAAATGAAAACCAATGATTTTATGAGAAATCAAGATACAATAAAGCAAAACAAAAAAAAAAAAACTGAAAACAGAAGTGAAATATCTCATTGGAAAAAAAATACAGAGTTGGAAAATAGATATAGGAAGAGATAATTTTAAAATTATTGGTCTACCTAAATGTTATGATCAAAAAAAGAACCTGGACATCATCTTTCAAAAAATTATTATGCAAAACTGTCCTTATATTCTGAAACCAGAAAGCAAAATAGAAATTGAAAGACTCCACCTGGAGCCATGGTGGCGGAGATCAGACAGGAGTCTCTATAACCTCCTCTAACCTCCCCTCAAACCAACAACTTATGAAGCCTCTAGACTGATTCTGAAGCAAAAAAATCCACATTATCTGGAGAACAACATGATTCTAGAAGAAGATACTCTGGAAGAACCTCAAAACACGTCTGTTTTAATTGGGCAGGGGGGTGGTCTACTGAACCCAGACTGCAGCTCAGGGAGACCGGGGCAGGGAGCTGGAGCAGGGAGCTGGAACAGGAGTGGGAGCGTTGTGCTTTTCACACACCTGGGAGTCTTCTTCGGGCCTCTTGGAACAATCTGTCCTAATTGTGGGCAGGTGGTTTGGAGGGTCTGCCTTTTGAGGGGGATAGATTGTGAACAACTGAACCCCTGATGAGCATCGGACCTAGCTGCCATTACACAGAACCTTAAAGCAATCAATCAAACAACAGGACTGATAAGCACCAGAAATAATTCAATCAGCAGAGCTGCCCAGTACCTGAAATAATTCAATCAGCAGAACCGCCCCAGGGTGAACTAAAGCAGAACTGCCCAGCCCCTGACATAATTCAATCAGCAGAACTGCCCAGTTCCTGAAATAACTCAATCAGCAGAACTGTCCCAGGGCAAATTAAAGCAGCTATCCCACCTTTGCCCTAAACAGACCTCACACCTTTAAAAAAAAAAAAAAAAAACAAAAAGAGCTCTCACCATAGACAACTTTTATGGAGAGAGGGAAGAACAGACCTCAAATCCTGAGGCCCCTAAAGGCAAAGCAACTCCAGAAAAAGCCCCAAAGAGAGACATAAATTGGTCTCCATGTCACAAGGCTTTCTTTGAAAAAAAAAAAAAAAAAAAAGGAAAATGACCTCTATGTACAAATAATATTTATAGAAGTTCTCAGGGAAAAAAAAATTGGAAATTGAGGGGATGCCCGTCAATTGGGGAATGGCTGAATAAATTGTTGTCTGTATTTGAAATGGAATATTATTGTTCTATGGGAAATAATGAGCAGGATGAGCTCAGGGGAAAAACAAAACAAAACAAAACCCTGAAAAGTCCTCCATGAACTCAAGCAAAGTGAAATGTGCTATATACAAAGTAATAGCAATATTCTGGCATGACCAGTTGTGGATGACTTTGCTATTCTCAGCAGTACGATCATCCACAACCACTCGGAAAGACATGATGAAAAATCCTACCCAAACCCAGAGAAGGAACTGATTGGTTTAGAATACAATTAGAAGCATTCTCTCCCTATTTCTCGCTTTTTCTTTAACTTAATTTTTCTTGAGAATTTTTATTTTCATTAGGATGGGAGAAATCAAGTTTCACAATTTGACTTTTATGGAAATGATTTCCATAACTTCCCATGTGGTTCCTTAATTGTGGCTGGAGAATAAGGGAGAAAACCTAAAACTCAAAACATTTTAAAAACAAATGCAAAAACAATTTTTTTTTGTTTTGAATATAACCGGGGAAAAAATATTAAATAAATAAAAGAAAAAGAAATTACCAGGGGCAGCTAAGTGGAGCAGTGGATAAAGCACTAGCCCTGAAGGCAAGAAGACCTGAGTTTAAATCTGGCCTCAGACACTTATTAACACTTCGTAGCTGTGTGACCCTGAGTGAATCACTTAACCCTAATTGCCCCCCTCCCCCCAAAAAATTACTTAGGAGATGGTTTGAGAAACACTTGGGAAGACATTTTATGACCTAATGCAGAGTGAAGTAAATAAAATGGAACAACAATTTATTCACAGCACAATAAAGACAAATTTAAAATAAATTAGGCACTCTGATCAGTGTAATGACTATGCTTCCAGAGGACTAATGGAAAAACATGCTACCACCTCTTCAAAGAGTGGGAAATATCTCAAGTACAAAATGAAACAAAAAATTTTCTGGACCTGGTCAGCACAGAAATTTGTTTTGTTTGACTAAATGTATTTTCATTCTCAACTGAAAAGAGAAAAGAGAAAATTAGAAAGCAGATTTTTGCTAAACTGAAAAAATAAAAAATTTTGAAGAATAGTTCACAGGCAGACTGAAGTAAAATATAAATTTTGAGGACAAGATCTATCTTGTTTGGTTCCTCCAGGCAAGCACACAGGGCTTTGCAGTGAGTAACTGCTCAATAAATATTTATTGTACTAAATTAGAACCAGAGAAATAAATACTCTTTAGCAATTATTTTCTTGTCCAAGGTATAGTATTATATTCTGATTTCCACTAGATAAAATTTATTTTGACATGTCAAAAAAAATTAATCTATTGGCATCATATACAGTACCAAGTAACTTAATAACTTGTAGGATGTGGAAGAATCTGAATGAAGGTGAAGGTAATATTTTTCTCACTTTTCCCTGAACTCTCAATTCAAAGTACAGTTGGTTCTAATGCACACTTGATAATACAATACAGCAAAAGTTTTGGAAATACCTGCCTTGTCTCCATAATTTTTTTTTTTTTTTGCTTTTTGCTGAGGCAATTGGGGTTAAGTGACTTGTCCAGGGTCACACAGCTAGGGAATGTTAAGTGTCTGAGATCACATTTGAACTCAGGTCCTCCTGAATTCAGGGCTGGTGCTCTATCCACTGTGCCACTTAGCTGCCCCTTTGTCTCTATAATTTTGAACCAGAGATGCTAAAACCCAAACATGAAAACTAAAAGGAAAAAAATCCTAAATATAAATATCATCTTTCAATTACTTTGGAAATAATTCATATTCTCACCCTTGCACAAATTTACATGACATACTATGCAAACTTTTGCATCAGGTTATATTTTTTATGAATAGGTCATGGGCAATATGACTACAAAGATTTCCAATCCCTTTTCAAGGCTTAGAAATTACTTTAGATACATTATTTCATATGTGAGATTGGTAAGGTTCCTATTTTTATAAATGAAAATAATGAGGATCATAGAAGCAAAATGGCTCACCCAAAGCCCAAGTCCATTCTCAGGGATCATTAATACGTCTTAATTACAACTACTATCTAGAACATTTTTTTTAATAAAATGAAGAAAAATAATTGCACATCAACAACTTATAATTCTTATTTCATGTTTTAAAGTAAAAACAAAACAAGAAGGTAAGAACCTTCTTTTGGATTAATACAGCATGTGGTATAAAATCTCAATATGTCCAGAAGTTCAAGGAATATGGTGTTTTTGACTCAAAAATGCTGTAAATCTTTTCAAAAAATCACAGAATTAGAGCCAGAAAGGGCATAATTAGTCATTTACCCTTCACTTTGTATATTAGCTTTAACATAGCTTTAGATTTTCAACTTCTTAATGGCAGAGCTTGGAATGAAATGCAAGCCTCCTGACTTACAGTCCTGGACTTTCTCCACTACACTATATCTCTCCTAGCCTTATAAGTACAATATATAGAACATAATTTAATTTTCTTTGATGTTTCAAGGATTTTGTTAGGTTCTGTGCTGTTTACATGGCCCTTCAGGAAAGTAAATGAAATAGCTCAATTTTTTAAGTAAAAAGAAAATATTATTAGAATGCTTGAACACATGCTAAATTCATTGTTAGCAGCATTGTAATTTAGTCTAAGAAATCATAAATCTAAAGCAAGCAATATGACAATATTCCAATCAATACAAGTAATTCAGATAACTTCCAGGAGTCTGTCCAAACAGGACTTTATTTAGAGTAAAATGTTCTGAATTCCAACATTTTAGTGACAATGATTGCTATTGCCTACACAATAAACATACACTGAAATACATTTAAAGACTAAAGTACTTTGGAACCAAAAATTCCATTAACAGAATTAAAGCCTTATTTAGTATAGAGTATGTGGTTTCGAAATTAACCTGCTTTTTGCAAATTTATAATTTATAGTGCTACAAATGGATATTTTGCAAGAGTTTTGAGAAGAACAAAATATTGGTTCAACAGTGCTTGAATGCAGTCCACAGGGAATTTCACCTAAATACCAGATAGCATAAATGGGCTTCTGCTAACATATGCTAGGATCAATTAATCCTTAGTTACCATATAAGAACTCTCTTGTACTTAAGGTTAAATGGTCTAATAAAATGATGTTAAGACAAAAACTTTTGCCCATCCCATTTACCTTCCATCCACTCCAATTTTTAAAAGACCTTACTTAGAAGCATAATAAAGCTGAGATTCCTACAAAAAAGCAATTCCAGTTAAGCCTAAGACATATCTCATCCTCCTACTCCAGTCATTTTTCCAGCAACAAAAGACTTGTCCCTACAGAATCTTGTGTCCTCAATCTGCCAGAGGTAAAGTAAAAAGTATCAAAATCTAATAATAATTTTTCAAATGTTAGCCCTCAGTTCACACCATGAACTTTCATTTACATAGCACTTCATTTAATATTTGTTGTATTTACATAATATACAAAAATCTGTTAAAAAGTTCACATACCTCATAGTACAAGACTAACTACAAAAGATTCTGGAATTGGTTGATGGAATGAGACCAAAAAATAGTAATGGGACAAATATCAATCTGGAAATAAATCTATTAATATCAATCTGATATCTTTACTACAGTGGGAATCTCAGGGATCTCTTCTTCATTCTGCCTTGTCCATTATTTTTTATCAATGGCATGGGCAAAAACACATGTAGGTTGCTTATTGAATGTACAGGCAACACAAATTTGGTATGGATAAATAGCACAGTAAGACAATGTCAGTAAGAAATTTGTACAGAGAAAAAGGTAAAGTCTTACACTTAAGTTCAAATAATTAACTGTTTTAACAAAAAGTAAAAGGCATAGCTAGTCAATAGTTTATGTGTAAAGTTTTGTTTTTGTGGACAATGTCCATTTACTCAATAAAAATGTATTAAGCTCCTACTTAGGAGTTGTTAATACATAGGAAAAAAAAAACTAAACAGTTCAAGCTTATTCTATATGAATCAACAGTATGATTCCATATGAATCAAAACAAAACCTTAAATTCCATTAATATTAATGCAATGTCCTAAATAAGGCAAAATATGTTTTGCTATACCTTAGCCTGATCAAAGGTAGTACTGGAATATTGTGATCAGTTTTGTGTCACATTTTTGTTGTTGTTGTTTTTTGCTTTTTTTTGCTGAGGCAATTGGGGTTAAGTGACTTGCCCAGGGTCACACAGCTAGGGAATGTTAAGTGTCTGAGACCAGATTTGAACCCAGGTCCTCCTGACTTCAGGGCTGGTGCTCTATCCACTGCGCCACCTAGCTTCCCCACTGTGTCACATTTTTAAAGACACTACAAGCTAAAAATATTCCAGGGGACAGCATACCAACTGGTGAAAGGTCAAGAAATTTTGTCACATAATAATCAGTTAATGAAGATTTAGGGGACCATATTTGTAATTATAGGTCCTTTTCATAGAAAAGCCTTTAGACTTATTCAGTAAAGCCCAGAAGACAAAAAAACAGGAGTAATAAGAGATTATAAAGAGATTTGGTTAAGATGTAAAAAAAAAAAAAAAAAAGTTTCATGACATTTAAAGCTGAACAAGAGCAGAATAAACTGCTCTAGAAGACAATGACTACTTAATGACTAAGAGATCTTCAAATGGAGAAAAAGAAAAAATGATGCATTATTATAGGATGTGACCAAGTGTTTTCAGATACCAAAGGACTAAATAACTTCTAAAGTTCTTTTTCTACTTCTGAAATTCGTTCAAAGTCCATTCAGATTTGCAGACTATTTTAGGGTCAATACTCATAGGAATTTTACCTCAATCATCAATCAAAATAAGCAATAAGGAATTTCTACTATTAATAATAGTATAAAAGCTTACTTCCTATGAAATCTTCCAGGCTTTTTGAAACAAAAATTAAGTCTTTTCAGTTTATTGCACTGAATATCGACCACTGGAAAAAAAAAATCAAGCATATACACATATCAGGGATTTGGGTATACCAACAATTCATATCTGTCAATCAAAAAAAAAAAAGGTGAATCTACCATTTAATCAACCTTATTCTATTATAGCAAAAAGTACTTTGTAATAAACCTTAAAGTAATTACTACATGAAGCCTTCATTTATGTACTATTTAACGTTAGAAAAAATGCACAAAGCACTATGCACATTAAAAAATTGGAGAAATGTTAATAGCTCATGGATAGGCCAAGTGAATATAATAAAATGAATATAATAAAATTCTACCTAAATTAATTTGCTTATTCAGTCATACCAATCAACCCCCCCCAAAAAAAAAGTTTTATAAAGCTAGAAAAAAATGACAATTCATCTGGAAGAATAAAAGGTCAAGAATATCAACGCAATCAATGAAAAAAAAAAAAAGTGATGGTGGCCTAGCAGTCGAAGATCTCAAAATGGATTGCAAAGTAGTAATCATTAAAACATGTTGGTATTGACTAAGAGCATACATATCCTTTAACCCAGCAATGCCACTACTAGGTCTGACTTCAAAGAGATCAAAAAGAGAAATGAAAAAAAAAAAAAAAAGAAAAGAAAAGAAAAGAAAAAAAAAAGGAAAAAGGACCTATGTTTATAAAAATAAGTACAGCAGCTCTTTTTACATTGGCAAAGAACTGGAAATCAAGGGGAAGCTCATCAACCAGGGAATAGCTGAAAAATTTGTGATATATGATTATGATGAAATATTATTGTGCTATAAGAAATGAGGAGTGGCATGATTTTGAAAAACCTGGAAAGACATGAATTGATGCAGTAAAGTGAGCAAAACCAAGAGAACATGATGACTTAATTCTCAATGACACAAAGATCCAAAACAATTCCACAGGACTAATGAAAAATAATATCTACCTCGAGTATGAATACAGATGGAAGCACACTTTTTTTAAATTTATTTTTCTTGCTTTTGGGGAGGGTTTTGTTTTTTCTTTTGCAAAATGGCTAATATGGAAAAAGTGTTTTGCATGACTGCACATGTATAATCTATATAAAACCCCTTGGCTTCTCAAGGATAGTGGAAAGGGGAAGGAGAGAGACAATTAGAAACTCAATTTTTATTTATTTATGTTGCTGAGGCAATTGGGGTTAAGTGACTTGCTCAGCATCACACAGCTAGGAAGTATTGTGTCTGAGACAAAATTAGAACTCAGATCCTCCTGACTTCAGGGCTGGTGCTCTATTCACTGCGCTGAAACTCAAAAATTTAAGAAACTAATGTTAAATTTTTTACACGAAATTGGAAAAATAAAAAGGTTTCCACTGAAAAAATAGCTCATACTTATTTAAGTATTTTCTAAGGGAGAAGTACGCAATTTATAAAGAAAGAAAATGACTCAAAAAATCAAGTGACAGGGGTCAGCTAGGTGGCACAGTGGATAGAGCACCAGCCCTGAAGTTAGGAGGACCCGAGTTCAAATCTGGTCTCAGACACTTCCTAGCTGTGTGACCCTGGGCAAGTCACTTAACCCCAATTGCCTTAGCAAAAAACAAAAAAAATCAAGTGATGCACATTCAAGAATCCAAGTCTTCAGATTCCATATCTAGATTCTTTCACTTTCACCATCTTGTGTTTCTCATCCCTTTGAACTCTATGAGGGCCAGACATGGAAATGTGAAACTTTCTCGATTCCATCCGTGATTTGCAGAGTACACACTTAATAACATCAATCACACCAACCCACGACTTAGCCACATCAAGACACTTAGCATTAAAACCTAAGCAAGTTATTTTCACCACAAAAGCAAAACGAGGACGTGCTACCAAAAGGGGTTTCTGCTTCTTTTTTTTTCCCCTCCCTTAATTAGGAAATTAGGGGAGGGGGGAGTTGTATAATGGTGACTTTCTAAAAACGGATGGGAAGCCAAGTACAACTGCTGCTCTCCAAAGCACAAGGTGGGGGCGGAAGGAGTGACCTCCCCCCTTTAACCCCAGACGCCAAGCACAGCATACAGTTAACAAGTTACTGATTAAGCACCAGCTCTGTGCCAGAGATGGCCCCCCAAATCCGCCGCGGTTTGGTTTTCGGCCCCACAGCGTTGAGATGACTTTCTCTTGACACCTGTCAGCGGGGGAGGGGGGACGGCTTGGGAGGGGGGGAAGGGGTAGCGACAGGACGGTCACCCTGTCACCCCGGCTTCTCTCACCTCGACGGCAGCCTGGGGATCCTCGTCTATCTGCCCGTCCGACAGGAGCGGGAACCACCTGTCGGGGAGACAATCACGTCAGCGGCAATTACCAGAGTGGGAGGCAGGAAAAAGGGGGCAGAGCCGGGGCGAGGGGCAGAACCCCCCGGGGTCCAGAGCCACTCACCCGGACGCCGTAGCAGATCTAGCTGCCGCCATACTTCGCGCTGTCGCTGCAGCTGCCCGGGGAGGGGGCGGGGGAAACTTCTGGAGAAACACCCAGCGAGCTTCCGTCCTGAGCAGCCAGTGAGGAGAAGAGCTACCGTCAGGGGAAGCAAGGAAAAAGGGAGCAAACGCGGGGGTTGACGGGAACCTGGAGGACTGAAGGCATTGGCTAGGTCCCGCCTCCTCCCATGTTACTAAGGCAACCCACTGAGCTACCCACGCTCTCCCGTGCCAGCCCAGTCTGGCTCCTAGCACCATCCTTCCCTTCCCCCACCCCCGCCCCGGAGATTTTCGGAAAGTCCCTTCTTGAATTGTAGCGAATATATGAGAAGCAAATGGGTTCCTCCTATGCATCTGAGGTCAAAGGCTATAAACTTGTCAGAAATCAAGCACTTGAAAAAAATACTATAAATTATTACTAGTTAGGCAGAGAATAGAAAATTAAAAGTACAAGTTTTGTTGTCATCTTGACACAAAGGGGGCAAGAATAGAAACAGTAAATGTTGGAGAGCTGGCCGGGAGAGAGGCAGAACATGGTTAGTGCAGCTGTGATTGAACCAATATGATAATTTATTTGAATTGATACTTAAATGCGGGCAAAATTACCCATATCCTTTAATTCCATTTCTTCAAATACACCAAAATTTCGTAGCAATGTGCTGTGCTGGCCTAATAATAATAGTAATAAAAACTGCAAAGAAATGGAGTTCCTAACAAATAAAGGAAAGGCTGAACAGTTGGTGAAGGGATTTTATTGCAACTGTAAGAACAATTAAAGATGTGTAAAGAGTAAAGGCTTGAAGTCAGGAACACATGAGTTCAAATCAATATTCTACTTTTGATACATCTGGGTAATTCAGGACAAGACAAATTAACCAGTAGCTATTAAGTACATGCAAACTATGTAGTCATTACCAAGAGACTTTATATTTTATCATAGGAAATAACATATACATAAGTAACTGTAAATTATGTACAAATGAATATTTTGGGGGAGTGAAGTAAACACTTGTGGGACTGTTAAGTGCCAGTTGATTTGCTATTGTAGTTCAGAAAAGGTCTTTTATGGAAAGGAACTCAAGCTAAGCTTTGAAGGGAGCTAATAATTCTAAGTGAAAAGATGGATTGGAGCCTTTGATGACTAGATGTGAAAAAGCAAAGGTGAATGAAGGCGGAAGTAAGTATTTAGCGCCTACCGTGGGTCAGGTACTTTGCAAATAATAATTCATTGGTCTTCACAACAACTCTAAGGTAGAAGCTTTTATAATTCCCAATTTACCGTATTAGATTTGTCTAGGGTCGCACACCTAGCTAATATGGGAGGAAAAGGAGAAAGGCAGTAACAGATACAAAGGCCAGACGGTAGACAGGCTGGCCGACAAACAACACAGCTAAGCTGGCAGGAGAGTTTTTACTGAAATAGCGCAGTAAGCACAGAATGCTATAGTTATCAAAGGACACATGCTACTTCCTGTCTCAGACGCCGTCCTTACGTCCCGGCGCACTGAACGCGCTGGGACACCGACTGCCCTGTTATGTCATCATGCCACAATCTCGAATTTTCCCGGGCAACTAGCCCGAGAGCGACTGCACAACCGAGATCTGACAGGATAGAGAGGCAGTGGGAGCAGTGACTTCCGGGTATTGAGTGGATGCTTCCGGTTTCCTCAGCGCCTTTTATTTGCCAGCCTGGGTCTGTCGTGAGAGGTCCAGCTTCCCTTTCTTACGACTGAGCCGTCTCCTGTTCTGATTTTCCGGAGACGTCGGAGCGGTAGCCAGTCCCTTGCTTTTTAACGGGATGAAAAGGAAAATAAATGTAAAATAGCAGGGGTAAAAGGCGATTCGCCCCTGGAGTGGAACGGCTGGGAATGATGAGGACTTTGAGTCGAGGCCAATTTCTGTTTCTTCCCAGACTGACCTCGACCAACTGGGCTTTATACCTAAATTAGGGGAAAGGGAAGGCTTTGCGACCCTATTCCCCTCCAAGTCGGTGACCCAAAGTTTCAGGGCGGAGCTCAGGGGACTGTTTAGAACTAGGTTTCTCTTCTTGCTCTCCCATCTACCATCACAGGCATACGCCCTTTGGTGGTGGCTCCGAAGTACTTGTGGTCTCCAGAAGCCAAGGGAGAGTTTAATCTTAAATAGCGTAAGATTAATAAGGCACACTTTTTTCCCCAGAAACTTTTTTTGGGGAAAAAAAAAAGCATCAACTAGTTAAGCCTTATTCTTACGGGTCTTACGAGGTCATCTGTGTTGCGGTTCAGAAACAGATAAGGAAATCAACCTATTTTTTACCTATTTGGTATAACATTGGATTTTCAGTTAGAATTCTTAGGTTTGAATCCCAGAAGAGATTTCAATTCTTTTAGATATTCAACTGGTAAAGGAGCAGAAAGATGAGCTTTAGTTCCTTGGCTTACAGCACTAGTGCACTTTATCATCCCGACTTTGCCACGGCCAGGCGGCCGTTCTTAAAACACCTTTACAATTGTTAATGTTCAGCAATGATCTGGTTGTCCAAAGGCAACCCCAATGCTTTAATAAATCTATAAAGCTACTACTAATCCTGTAGCATGCTTATTTTTAGTGTAATGTTAATCAAAATTCTGACAAAACCAATCATTACATAGAAAAAAAATCTACATTTAATTTAACATTGATGCTCAAGATTTGGAATCTGGAATCTGGGAAAGTCTCCAATTAGGAAAAGGCTTTAAAAAATTATGGTATATGAATGAGATGGAATACTATTTTGCTGAAGGAAATGATGAAAGGGATGGTTTTAGAGAGGGGCAAACAGATTTAGATAGCCTTAAAGAGCAGACTACTAACTTGGGTAAAAAGGCATTTTCATCATGAGAAAAGAGTTTTATTTCACTATCCAGAAAGATTGATTTCATTCAAGTACATTCAATGTAATCCTTTATGGTTAACAAAATATTTTGCTTAAAAGCTGTGTATAGATCTTATATTGGAAACATTCTCCAGTGTACATTAGAAATAAATATCCTGCCCTAAAAACAGACAAGAATACTTAAACTTTTCACATGATTTATTCAGTAATAAACCAATTAAAATACAAAAAATTTAGGAATTTCAAAATTTTTAAATTTGTCCTTAAATACAAATTCACTCTGTAATAATATGAATACATATAACATTAGGCCTCTAAACAATGATTTTTCATCTATAAAAATCTCTATACTAGGAAATAAATTTGCTGAAAACTTAATTTTTTTTCTTGTGAAATTAAATGTACAATATTTACAGTTGAAAAAGTATTTTAAAACTACTCCATCTTCAAAAGCCTGGATGTGTATGCATTTATCTGTGTGTGCATTTGAGCATGTGTGTGTGTGGTGTGTGTGTATATACACATATATGTATACAAATCCCACGCCTACCCATCCCCATCACTATTACATAAAGATAAAGAACAGGAAAAAGTAATTAAATTTTTATAAGCTATTGACAAGTGAGCCAGATTGGCTCAAAGCTAAAATTTTTCAATAAAATTAAGTAGGCACTTAGGAAAGGTACCCTCTCTCCTCATTCAGACTACTAGTGTGTGTGTGTATATCTCATTTAGTAAATCACAGCCAACATTCACTAAATGCCACTCAGTAGTCTATAAGGAGTTAATGAATCTCCAAAGTATTTAAGTAGAAGACAGATAGACAGATACTTAGATAAGATAGATTAGATAGATATTTGGCAAAAAATGCTGATGAAGAACTACTCTTGCATGTTTTCCTCAGGTGTAATTTATTTACAATAACTTGATGTTTTAAACGGTGAAATAAAATATTTAGTATGAAACTATTAAAATCAGAGTATTTTAGAACTAAAGAACCTGGAACCTAACTTGATAACATCTTAACAGATAATAGCAATTTTTTTCATCCTATGGGAATGTGGAAGTTACATCATTTGAGCACTGGCCAGAACCTTAAAGATCACCAAACTCCCTACATGAGGAAACTGAAATTAATTGATGTAGTAAAGATCACATAGAAAGTTAAAGTCCAGACCAAACCATTCCAGCACAGCTATAGATTGCCCCTGCAAAGCACTCAGATTCAAGACTGCTTAAGTTTTGTTTTGCTTTTTCCCTCATTTTACATTTTGCACACCAATTCTTTGTTATATGGTGTTACCTACCAATGGGAAGCAGATGGGCAACAGAAATCAATTTTTAAAAACGTATCATGAGACAAGCCTCTTGATATTTGCTATTGTTAAGCTTGAAGTGGAATGAACATAGTTTATACATAAACTGTTGCCTTATACTTAACTAACATTTACATTGGGAACAGAGAAATTACCATAATGTAGAATCAGAAAGAAAGTTTTGTTTTTGTTTTTTAAAAAGATACACTATAGCAACTGAGACAAAGATCTGAAAAGAAAGCCTTCATAATATAAAATGCATGTTCCTTAATGCTTTAATTCTAAAATACGTCCTTGGAGTAGGTACAGTTTTTTTTTTTTTTAAACATTTAACAGAAAAGCAAAACTAAGTTTTGACTAATAATTATCAAAATTACAGGGATCTGTAATATTTGCTTCAGAATCAAATCCTTTATACACAACGAAAAATATTTCAGTAATTTTTAAAAAATCTTAATTTGTTTGATATGTTAATAAGAATGGGACTCCAACTGTTCACTGTCTCTTCTCACAGTCACCTGGGGTGGGAATCCATTGGAACTTGACACCATCACCACAATAGGCTGTGACTGCAGCTCAATATTCTGCTCTGGTTCAAGATCTTCTATCCTGTTATCTTCCACCTCCTGTTTTATCATTTCTTGTACAACAGTTTCTTTTGTGTCCTGTGCTTTGATTACTGAAGTGATCACAGTGCCTGGTGGGTGAGCAACCAGCTGTGAATTTCGAGGGGAAAAGGTCACCACAGGAGTAGTAGCACTAAAGGACGGAGATGAAGTCACACTGACTGTCCCATTGCAAAGGGTTTGGACATTGCTAGTAAGAACATGGGCAGGACTGAAAACAATAGATGAAGGAGAGCCTGGCTTTGTGGATTGCAGCACGACGTTTTCTTTCAGGACAGTCATAGGCTGTGATGATGGAATGGCTTGTAAAATAAATTTCTGAGACCCAGTTCCTGATGTTGGATCTGTGCTGGCTATGACTGTTGTAAGTGGCACTGTCTGGAGTGTGACTGTATGCAACTGCTGATTCCCAGGAGAAACCACCACAGGAACTTGGGTAGGAGTCTGAAGGGTCCTGTTAAAATTCCAAAACAGAAACAAGAATAATGACAACAAATCCAGACATCTTTAATGTAATTTAAGATGAAAAATTATGATGACCAGACATTCTTTTAAAATGTTATTTTTTGGCAGGAATAAGTTAGTTGCATAACCAGTATGGCCCACACCCCCATATGAAGACACCCATTTAGACTACAAAATATAGAAAACCTGAGAAAACTTAAGGTGGTGATTTTTCTCATTAAATTATTTTTTTCACTTTATAATTCCTAAATGTCTTTTAAGTTACCCTTTTTTCCACTTCCATAGCCACAATCCAGATAGAGGGCCTCATCCTCACCATCCTATGCTTAGACTACTGCAATAAACCTTCAGGTTGATCTCCGAAGTTCTCTCCCTTCTGGGTCCACCCTCCCTTGTGTTATCAGGTCACCTTCCCACCCCCACTCCTTCCCTCCAATCAATAAACTCCCATAGGAAATGTCAAGTCCTCTGGAACTTAAGGTCCTTCAAAGCATGGCCCCTTCCTACCTACCTCTCTAGTCTTGTTAAAAGGTACTAACCACTAATCTTTGATTCAGTGACACTATACCAGCTTTCTTTGCTATTGCTTGCAAAAATACACCATCATTTCCACTCCATGCCTTTTCACTGTCAACTCTCCATTTCTGGGAATGCTCTCCTCTCCCTTTCTCCAATCTCCTGCTTTTCTGTCCCTCTGCAGAGGGATCCAATCACCAAAAATTTGTTTAAGATAACATGTTGCAGCAGGATTCTTTGGCTTATTTTTCAATTACATTAAATGTGTTCAGATTTTAGTATCTGAAAAATGAGTCTATGAAAATGAACAAAGAAAATGTTATGCATTAAAAACCAAGTAAAATTTGTATTTGGTTTGTTTCAACAGCAACTCTTTTTCCATTATTATGTATAGTTGATATTTCATTTCATTTCTGCTATCCTCACAAGAGGCCAAATAACCAATAACAGTATTTATTCACAAGAGCATATAGAGAATAAAAATGATGAAAATGGAACTTTATAATGTAAGATACAAATGCAGCAGATAAAGCTGATGATTTGAACATCAACTGAGGTCTCTGAAAACATCATTAAATTGGATACAAGCTGCAAAGACAACTTTTATCCTAAATTAGCCAATTCTGAAAATGATGTAATTGTTAATTCAAGTAGTTAATCAAGCTACTCTTACAAATAAGTATATTAAGATTACCAGGCTTTTATATGTGGGTATAAGGTAAATTTCAAATTTTCAAGAATTACAAATATTAGGTATATATCTGATGACTGAAAAAGGAAGAACAGCATCCATAGAGAATATGGTAGTTTGCTAAAATGTAGCAAATAATTTTAGCAAGTTTCTAATCCATGGCTGACTTCATTTTTATTACTCAGCAATAATAGTAACTGATTAATAAACATTTATATAGCATATTTTATGTGCCAGGTACTTTGCTAAGGACTTTATGATTATCTCATCTGATCCTCATAACAACCCTGGAGACAGGTGCTATTACCTTTTGTTTTGCAAATGAGCAAACTAAGAAAATGGAAGATAAGTAATTTGTCCAAAACTTCGGAGCTAATAAGTGCCTAGAACTTTGAACTCATGTGTTATTAACTCCAGGTCTAGCATGCTATCCATTGGACCATTAGCTGACTCACTGCTACTGTTTAAAAGACACTTTCCCCAAGGCACTTCCTAGTGTCTTTTTGTCCCCCAAGGGATACTGTACTAAATTTTAGTATCTGAAAAATAATGAGTCTATGAAGATGAACAAAGAAAATGTTATGCATTAAAAACCAAGTAAAATTTGTATTTGGTCTGTTTTAATAGCAACTCTTTGTCCATTATCATGTGTAGTTGATATTTCATTTATATTCTTTATTGCTCTAAACATTTTAAAACAAATTCTACTTTAGTTAAAATGAAAGTTGTAAATCTGTAATCCTCTGCCAAATCTGTCATTTACTGGATGACACTGACCAAATTAGTCTGGGACCCTAAGTTTCTTCTACCGTTTAAAGTGAAGACTGAATTAGATCAGGGGTTCTTAACTCTTTTTTGTGTCATGCACAACACCTTTGGAAATCTAAGGAAAATATGACCCTATTTCCAAATAATGTTTGCTTTTTTAATAAATGGAGAAGTGCTACATTTCACTCAAGTTTGTGAAAATAAAGACATAACTTTTTTTTTTTAATTCATCCAAATTCTAAGGTTCTCTGAAATCTCTCCATGTGAAACTGAAGGGATGCCCATCAATTGGAGAGTGGCTGAATAAATTATGGCATATGAATGTTATGGAATATTATTGCTCTGTAAGAAACGACCAGCAGGACGATTTCAGAGAGGCCTGGAGGGACTTACATGAACTGATGCTGAGTGAAACAAGCAGAACCAGGAGATCATCATGCACAGCAACAACAGTATTACATGATGATCAATTCTGATGGACATGGCTCTCTGCAATAAAGAATTGTCTCAAACCAGTTCCAGTTGTTCACTGAAGAAAACCATATACACGCAGAAAGAGGGACATGAAATATGGACCACAACGTAACATTTTCATGATCTCTATTGACATTTGCTTGCATTGTGTTGCCTTTCTCTGAGTTCTTTTTTTTTTTTTTTCTTGTAGATAGGATTTTTCTTACATAACTTCTCAAGCATTTCAACATTATTAACATGTAGTGGACTTCCTGCCATCTAGGGGAGGGGAGGGGACTGGGGGTAAAATTTGTATTGGAAAGCTTTGTAAAGATCAAGGTTGGGGAACTACCCATACATATGTTATACAAATAAAAAGCTTTTAAAAAAAATCCCCAATGGGTCATAAAGGAAAAAAAAAAAAGAAAGAAAGAAATCTCTCCATGTACTTCTTTTAAGTGTGTCTGGGCTTGATCTTCTCAGGGTTCTTCCAGCTCTAAGGATGTGATTCTATGATACGGATTTATTTTGAAATGGACAAATGTAGGGGAATGAATGACGGTTTGAAGTGAAAGGATTCAAAAAGTGTATCTCAAAGTCTGCAATAGTTCATCAGAAACACTGATTAAATAGCAAAAGGGACTCAAAACCAATCCCTAAGAGATATGGATTACAATGTATAAACTAAAAAATCTTGGAGAAAGGAAGGCTTCTTAGGTGAGGAGAAGAAAGCCCCAAGTCAGATCCATACCGAGGAGCTGCATTTATATTTTCCTAAGATGCACCAGAAGTAGTGTCCACCATCATCATTTTTGCATTTTAATCTGGTGTCCTTCCAAACAGGAGGGGAAAGGGGGAAAAATAAGCCAGGAGAAAAGCAAGCCACGTGGGATCCTCAAAGTCACAAAGCCTCCTTCTTATACAATGCAGAAAAATGCTTTGGAGCCAGTAATTTAAGAGAAATAACATCAAGAATTTGAATAACTGACATTTGAAGACAGAGGGTAACTTCTGTCAAAGTCTCCTCAGCCTCAACTCTCTTCCAGAGACAGTAAAAGAAGCCAAAGAAATCAAAGAGGCTCATCTAGTCCAACTTTTATCCAAATCATTTATGTCTTTTCCTATAACATCCCTGACAAGTGGTCAATTAGTCTCTGCTTTATGATCTCCAATGAAGACTTATTCCTTCTCCCTATGAAATCCTTGATTTTATTTTCATAGACATAGTATTGACCAGTACTCCTGCCACTGATCCTACTTCTGACCCTTGCACCAAGCAGGAGCTGCCTAATTTATCTTTCCACATGGCAACATTTTCACATTATTTGAAAATTATTTCTGCACCAGCTCCTTCTAATTCACAAAAAATCTTTACATTTCCTCAATCTTGTAAAAGCCTTCCCTTTGACTTTCCTATCAAGCTACCATGCTATATTTAGGTTTTCTCTTACCAAACTTTTGGCTAAAATAAGATTATAATAAAGATTCATAGAAATGTTTTTTGCTGTTGCAAAAAGTTCCAAGCTTTTTTTTTCTTCTCTTTCTAGATCTGATGTTTCTTGTGCAGTAAGATAACTGTATAGATATGTATACATGTATTGTATTTGTCATATAATTTATCCTATCTAGCATGTATTAGGTTACCTGTCATCTAGGGGTGGGGAGCGGGGGGAGGGAAAGGAAAAGCTTGGGAAAAAAAAAGTTTTTTTTGCAAAGGTCAATGTTGAAAGGTCACTCATATATTTTACAAATAAAAAGCTTTATTTAAAAAAAAAAAAGTTCCAAGCTTTATGCTTATCAAATTATGGAATGGGGAAGGTAAGGAGTATAGTAGATAGAGTGCCAAAATCTAGATGACTTTCTAAGTTCAAATCTGGCCTCAAATTTACCAGCTATGTGACACTAGACAAGTCACATAACCCTTTTTGCCTCAGTTACCTCATTTGTAAAATGAGTGGGAGAAATACATAGCAAACCACTCCAGTACCTATGCCAAGAAAACCCCAAATAGGATCATAAAGAGTCTTTCAAACAGGTTTGAAAAATAGTTAGGGAATAGCTGAACAAATTATAGGACATGAACGTAAGAAAATATTGCAGGTTCAGCTAAGTGGCACAGAGGATAAGCTTATGGGCCCTGGAATCAGGAGAATCTGAATTCAAATCAGGTCTTAGATACTTGACACTTAACCAGCTGTGTGACCCTGAGCAAGTCACTTAACCTCAACTGCCTCACAAGGAAAAATAAAATATTGTGCCCTGAAGAATAACCAATAGGAGAAATTCAGAGAACCATGAGAAAATCCGTATGAATAAAAAAAGACAACCTAAGAGGATGTACTCAAAAAAGCTACAAGTAAATGAGGATAACACTAAAATACAAAACGATTCAGATCAAATACAATGATCAGACTAATAGTAGAACATTTTTTTTCTGCACTCTGAATGTGGTGGTGCACAAAGGGTAGATTTTATTCACTTCCTTAATTAGTCTGAGGGTAAGAAGTAGAGAGATATGAGAGGAAAAAAAACCTATGATGAATTATTTATTGGAAAGCAATTATTAAAAAATACACAACACGTTTTTAAACATAAATTATTCTCAATTGTTGCTCTTCCCAAACCACCAACCTCCTTTTCTTCTCAAATCTCTTAACAATATAGCTTCCTAACAATGCTGTTTCTT
Source organism: Myrmecobius fasciatus (assembly GCA_023553655.1). Taxonomy (NCBI): domain Eukaryota; kingdom Metazoa; phylum Chordata; class Mammalia; order Dasyuromorphia; family Myrmecobiidae; genus Myrmecobius; species Myrmecobius fasciatus. The sequence goes on along the minus strand of JAJPUD010000852.1, from coordinate 142,716 downwards.
GAACTACTTTCTCAAATCCTTAATTATATCATTATTTCCAAATCTATAGACCTGTTCTCATTTCTCACTCTTAGTTTGTCTGCAGCTTGACAGTATTAACTGCAGTTTTGGATATATTCGCCACCTCTGTTTTGCAAAAGGTGGTTCTCTTGATTTTCCTTCTTTAACTATTCCATCCTCTTCTCTTTGCCTTTACATCATAAAAAAAAAGTGCTAGCCTTTGTACAATGCCTCTTGTTGAAGTATAACAAATTAGCCTAATTTTTAACATACTAAGAGTAGAAAGTATATATTATCTAGTTTTAATTACCCATTATTGTATCAGCCTATAATAGTTACAACTGTTGTTATATTTGTAAGAATATCTGCCCCCAAACTAAATGGTCATGATAGTAATAATGAGAATTTTTGGATCTACTTCAAAGAATGTTCTGATATTCACATTTGTGAGCTGTCACTTTTTGCTACTATTTTATCAGGTTCCTAAAGCTCAAATGACTCCTCAACAAAAGCCACTTTCTCCCTCCTCTATGGGTTCAAAAACCAGACCGATGTTTTTGGAATTGTGTAATATATAAAATAAAAGTAAAAAAAGTAATAAGATTACAAAGGACTATCCTATAACTAATATATTTGAGCTTTAATTACATTAATTATATTTTTTTATTTTAAAAAATAAAAATTTCTTTTTCCCCTCAAAAAATTCAGTCTCTAATGAATGTTGGGAACAAAAAAAAATAAAAAACAAAAACCTAACAGTACCCTATCTTCAAGAATGGCACCAAAAAAAAGAAAAAGAAACTAACTGAAAGTCTCACTTTCCATAGTACCGTAAGGATTTATAAAGTTCTTTCTTCACAACAATCCAGGAAGGTATGTAGTACATTATTATCATGTTCATTTTATAGTTTATAGTTTGACTCAAAGATATTAGGTAGTTTGTGGTTGTAAGAATAAGTGGCAGGAAGTCAAACCCAGCTTCCTAATTAAAAATTGGGTGCCCTCTTCAATTCCATTCTATCTCTCTAATCCCACCTTTTTTTTTCTTAATTGTCTGTTCCAGATAACTGAGGTTGTCCATCTGGACAGTTAAGATTTAACTACAGATTATATCCTGAGATTTCATTGGTTGTAGTAAAAGAGTTATCAAACTTAAAATGACCAGGCATAGTAAACCAAATGGAAATGGTAGGGAAAAAACCCAAACAAAGCCCAGAGAAGCCCAGACTGGTAGTGAAGAGGTTGGGGAGATATGCAGGAAGAAGCCAGAAGAGATGGGAAAGCCTTTGGAGGAGAAGCCACAGGTTGGGGGCAACCAACATGAACCAAATGGTAAGGAAGCTATTAGAGGGCTTTCTCTTCTTTACTGGGTGACCCTGGCTATTTTTGTTCTCACAATCAGCTTTTTTTTTATTTGCTGTTTTAGGCTTTTCATGAGTTATTAGAACATTTTGAGATGATATAGAACAAGGATGAATGATTCTAGAATTCATTAAGAAATTTAAGAAAAAGCAACAAACTTAGTATTAATGACAATTCTCATTTGTAATCAAAATTTGTAAGAAACAATATTAACAAACAACATTTCATCTGGAATATAATTTAAATGCTGTCCTCTGAAACCTTAATTCTACATCTAAAAGAAATAATAGAATCCATCCTTCCCTATACCTCCTTGCCAGCTGCTCCTACCTTTACAAAATTAATATGTATTGAATATATTACTGTAATTTACCTTAAGTTTCAGTTGGAGCTCTTCTAACTTTATACAACTATAAATCTGGAAAGACACCTTTTTATTTAATATACAGTCTTGTTATAGATATATAAGATAAAGATATATAAGTAAATATATAAAAAATAAATATATAAAAGATATATAGATATATAAGATAAAGATAAAATAGATACCATATACAACTATCCGAAAGAAAACAAGAGAAATGGATTAATCAGTTTTCAAGTTATAATTTATCCAAACTAGAAGAATATCTTTGAAACTTGAAAGGAAAATTTTAGATAAGTGAAAGAAAATACTGCTTCATATTTATATAGGAAATTCTGCATTCAGTACATTAAAAAAACTAAAAATCATAAATATGCCTTAAAATAAGATGACATAAATTAACAGATGACAGATACATAATGGGATGGAGAAATTAAAATATTTTGGGAACATTCCTTACATTTGAAGTTGATATTCTAGGGAGATTGTATCAGACTGAGAATAACCCAATATAACAATTATGTTATTTTGATTTTTGGCACAGAATTTTACTTTCATACTCAATATGATATTCTACTCTGCAACTTAATCATCTTTTTCAAAAACAGAAGTTATTCTTAAGGTGTAGGAAAACACCTTTATTATGCCCAAAAGAAGAATGGAAGAAATAGAAAACAAAGTGACTATGGGCACTGTATCCCCTAAGAAGCACAAACATTCCCACAAGTTAAGAAAGCCAAGAGGAGAAAAAGAGGGAACAGTGTGCTCGCAGGCACACACACACACACACACACACACACACACACATTCACTAACAAATCAATTTCCTAAAAAACCATCAACTCCTTTTTTTAAAAAATGAAAAAGAAAACCTCAAAAAATGAAAGGAAGTGACAGATTGAGTGTGCCATAAATAGGGATTAAAAATTTTCATTCTGTTCAACTAAATCTAAGCAATCTGACTTTTTTCCTCCCTTCTAAGTAAAGAATTAAATTAGTTCCCCAGTATCCAAATTTAAAAGTTTATCATTCATAATGAGGTTGAAATTTCTTTTGATATTTTAATAATATAATAGAACTTTTTATTCTATCAATAAGCATGTATTAAGTAAGTATCTACCATGCGGCAGGCACTAAGTTTAGGGATAAAAATACAAAAACCAAGCAGTTTATCTTATATCATGAAGGCACCATATTCTTGCTCAAAATTTGTTTATTAAAATGAGTCTAAAAATAGAATTCTTATGTAGAAAGTCACACTTACTTGAAAATGTCATTTACCCTCAATTCTACACCTGAAATTAGTTTGAATTAAATGTTCATTCTAAAAATCTAATGTTTATAGACTTGAAATGCTCTGGAACACAAGGATGGGAATCTAAAATCTTTATGTAAAATAATTCACACACAAAAATAAATAAATAAATAAATAAATTCCCCCCAATCAGAGGCTGTCATCTTTGGACTCACAGGTAATGAATGACATAGAAACTGACAATGATTCAAGCAAAATAACATTAAAAGATCCAGCTTGTCTTATCTTTTTCACTTCTCTTCATTCCCCAAATCTAGGAATATCACACTATTTCACTTATTTATACAAAAGCAAACAGTAATGGACTTTCTGTCATTATGCTGGTTCATATCTGGGGCAGAATGGTAAATCTTTTACATATTTAACATTTTTCTTTTTTTTTCTTTCAACTCCTATTGAATAATTAACAATCCTCCTTAAATGGATGGAGCATTAATGCAACTCTGGTAACCAGTCTCATGTTATATGACCATCTAAGTGTATCTGTACCATTTAGCAGTACTATGATATATCTCTCTATCAAGAAAGATAACATTGGGATTAAATATAAACCAAAAAGCTCCTAATAAGGAAAATTTATAGCACTGATTTCTTCCCACACACACACACACACACCCAACTCTTCATGACTATTTAAGAGTTTTCTTGGCAAAGACTCTGGAGTGGTTTGCTCTTTACTCCTCCAGATCATTTCACAGATGGGGTAACTGAGGCAAATGGGAATAAATGACTTGTCCAGGATTACACAACTAGTAAGTGTCTGAAGATCAATCTTCCTGACTCCAGATCTCAACACTTTATCCACTTCCCTACCTAACTGACCCAAGTTAAGCTACTTACACAGCATCAAAGAGCTAAGTGTTCAATTTAGCTTGTTTGTTAAACAAGGCTGTATTTGCACTCCAATCCTTCCTAACTAGGGCTCTCTCTACTGATCAACTTAGCTTCCTGTAGGGCTACAAAAGCCTATTTTGCTTCATCTTACCAGTTCTGGCTGATGCAAAGAAAAGCTCCTAAGCTGTGCATATGGATTTTTATGTATTTGCATCACAACTAGTCTGGTTCAATCCGGGTATATAAATTTATACTAAAAAGGATAGGCAAATCAATAAATTAAAAAGGGGAAATCATGTAATCAAACCAGACTGATATTTGTGATGGGTACAATAGCCTAACTACCTGCATGGCCTATCTCTTTCCCTCCCACTCCCATGAAAGTAGAGTTAGCCCTAACTGATAAAAGAAGGGTTTTGTCTCCTATGATCTGGCTTGAGACCTACCGAGCTTTCATTTCTGAATATCTACATGTACAAATAGGCCTAACAATGTACTTTCCAATGATCTGTAATTACGTAATATATTTATTACCTAATATTTTGAAGAGAAGAATTTAATGTTTCATCTTGCATGTTACTGGTTACAGCTCCTTGCCCTTCTGAAACAGCTTGTATTGGCTGCATAAGGTGAACAGTCCGAAAGAGCTGCACAGGATGTGGAGCCTGTGATGACTGAACTGTCCTCACAACGTCAGGTGACAGAGCAGACAGGTGTGTCTGTGCAGCTTCCCCAGGCTCTTTGGGTTTAGATTTAGAATTCCCTGGTTTCAGAATAGTGGCGGATCCTCCTTTTATCCCTGGATTTGAAGACACTCTAGATTTGCTTGGTTGGCTTCTACTAGAAGTGGTTGTTGAAGATAACAATGATGGATCTGAAGACTCTAAGCTGGAACTCGGATCTTCATCATCTATGTAAATAAGGTCTTTTGGCATTTCTTTAAATTGATAAACCAAGCGCTGACCTTCCACTTTAGCCAAAATGCCCCTTTGGTAATAATACCTATTTCAAAACATAGACAAGTATGATTGAGTAAAGAGTTAGTAAAAACATTAATCACATGACAAGAATTTTGGCTTTTTTTTTTTTTTCTTTTCTGCTGAGGCAATTGGGATTAAGTGATTTGCCCAGGGTCACACAGGTAGAAAGTGTTAAATGTCTGAGGCTAGATTTGAACTCATGGCCTCCTGAATTCAAGGCAGGTGCTCTATCCACTGGGCCACCTAGCTGCCCCTGGCATTTTTTAAGTGACTTGCATTCTGAGAACTATCAGAAGTTCTTTGTTTTACTTAGAATCATTATCATAATTACAAAGAATTATTTCTTTCTTTGTCTACATACATGCAGAAATTAATACCAACATAAAAACTGATCCCTGGTTGTAGGAATGAATCCAGGATGTAAATTATATCAATCTCTAGCTTCACACCCCTTCACTTCCTTGTTGCCCTGCCTTTTCACTATTTTACAGCTTATAATAGGTTCCAAAAGATGGCAACAACAGGATAATCTCAAAAAGGTCAATTTGACTGTGATTAAGAGCTACAACATAAGGATTCATACAGGAATAAAACCAAAACTAACACGACTGTGAAACATAAGAAATAATGGTAGATTTGGATTTCCTTCATTTTCCCTTAGCTTCCCTATTAACAGAATCGATTGAATTCTGTTAGGTAAACCCTGGCAATAAATGTTCATTTTTTGGCTTAAGAATGCTTCCAATGACCTACAGTTACAAAAACATTTATAGCAGCTCTTTTTGTGGGGGCAAAGAATTGGCAACTGAAGGGATGCCCACCAATTGAGCTAACCAAGCTGTGGTATATGACTGTAATGGAATATTGTTGTTCTATAAGAAATAATAAATAGGCAGATTTCAGAAAAATCTGGACAGACTTACATGAACTGATTCTGAGTGAAATGAGAACCAGTAGAACGCTGTACACAGTAAGATTGTGCGATGATTAACTAAGATTAATTCTTCTCAGAAATACAGTGATCCAAGATAATTCCAAAAGACTCATGAGAGAAAAATGCTATCCATATCCAGAGAATCTCAACTACGGAATCTGAATACAGATCAAGGCAAACTATTGTCACTTTTTTTTCCTTTTTGTTTTTTCTTTTTCATGGTTTTTCTTTTTGGTTTAATTCTTCTTTCACAACATGACTAATGTGTTTAACATGATTGTACATGTATGAACATATCAGATTACTTGCTGTCTTGGAGATGGAGGGAAAAAATTAGGAATTCAAAATTTTACAAAAATAAATGTTGAAAATTATTTTTACATATAATTGGAAAAATATTTAGTGCAAAAAAAGTTTCCTATGTAAATGGCATTTAATCATAAGTATATAGCCATATATACAAGCAGTGTGATTCATCATGTTTGTCATTAGTTTTATTAAAGGATAATTAAATCCCTGCAAAGTCAAAGAATCTGAGTTTCCTATAACAAATTGATTTATTTTACTAATATACTGTTATTTAACTTGGTATTGTACATTAAAAGTGATACAAGATTTTTCAGGTGAACTAAATATCTTTAAAATAAAAAAGATAAAAGTGTAATAGTAGTTTTAATTTAGTTTAAAAAGACTAATTTTGTCTCCTTCAAATATAGAAGCACTGTAGCCTCAGTTAAAATGATCCAACTTCAGAAACATTGAAATTAAGAGTTTCTAAAATAAAATGATATTTTTGATTTTTAAAAAATTTGAAATAACCAAAATATAAAACTTTTCATCTAACATGCTCCAAATATAGTATTATAAATGTTGTACTTGAAAATCAAATTACCCCTAGGTAATCACATCTTATTCTACATGTCACTTCAATTATACATTGTGCTGATACAGCTTAATGGTGCAAGATTTTAGAACACTGTGGTTGATTCATAATTCCTGTGAGGGCCACAGCTCAGAATTTTCTGACCCCTATACACACAAAATGTCAACCACAACTTATTTCTTTGCACATTATTTCCTGTTTTTACAGAGAAAAACAGGAGTAGGATATAAAACTGATTAAGTGCAACATCTCATAGAACTTATATAAAAGCCTCATTTCCTTTCTCCAGAAAAAATCTTGATATTTCAATTTAACTATATGCTGTTTTCTACAATTGATTTATTCTTAATCCTTAAAAATAACACATATTAATACTTTACTATTCTGTAGCATGCCAATTTTCAGCATTCAATAAACAAATATAATGAACTACTGAAACTTTACATACCTGAGAGCTCTTCCCATAGTTTCATAATTCATATCAGGTTTGTTTTTGTGTTTCCCCCATAACTTAGACACAGCTTTAGAATCCACTAGTTTAAAAATTCCTTTCTCCCTCTGGGTCCACTTGATGTATTTGGGACAGGTGGTCTTGTCCTGAAGAAGTGCTAATAAGAACTCCCAAAGATAAATTGTATTTCCTGAAACAAAGGTGTTTTTTAATTTTTTTTTCCTCTTCTCCCCCCCACCCCAATATCAATAACAAAAAGTCTTTTGGAATAACACAATGGCATAACATTTTTTAAAATTAGACTGAGAAAAGCTGTCTAGGATTCTAATCTCAATTCATTATTTCTTGGACATTTGACCTGGGGTTTTATCACTTCATGGTTTAAAAGACAGAACTGAACTAAGCAATTTCTAGGTCTCATTCAGCTCAAAAAATTCTATAGTTTTACCAAATTTCACTGGGAACTTATATCCACATGATGACTTTTCAGTAATGACTCAACCAACAGTTACATTGGCTTAGCATCTACCACAGCTGCAGTTGAATTTTAAGATTCTGAGAGATCAATCTTGGAGTGATGACTTCAGAATGTAGTCTTATTTGCTGGTTTTAACTTATTTTTAATGGAAAAAACATCATAAAAAACCACCTTGCATTTTAATTATGTAAGTTACTCTTTCAACTATAAACTGCCAGGTAACAAGCTTTAACTTCTCTTCAACTTTGTTACATTAGAAATAGACAGATGGGAAAAAATTTGCAAAAGCAATGCCAACAATAGCATCTCTTATTTGAAATTTGAAAATGCAATTAATTGAATAGTTCTTCTAAGAGCTCCATCACTAGGCTGAAGAATAGATTATTCTGTTTACAGAGAAAGTCAGAAAAAGGGGATTTCTATGGATTTGTTTTCCTTGATGAGAAGTGGCAAGCTTTATCAAATGAGTAGTAAAACTCATTTCAGCATGTCAGGAAAGCTTTTAGACTTACTCCTTATGTTACTATAAGTTTTTCAATTCTGAATGCTGTTTCACATAAGCAACTTGTAGTACTTACCCTTCCCATCTTTGTTCTTCTTCTTTAAAGATATATTTGGTGTAGTAGCTGGGGAATCTGGTCGAGGTGGTTTACTTTTTCTCCCTGAAATCAACCAATTATATATAAATCCGTTTTCAAAATTACAATAAAAAAGGATAAATCATTTTCTTCTCATCTTTAGGTGTACCACTTAAATCTCAAGGTCTTTAATTTCTTTCTAAATAGTGTATGTGTTTTGTCACCAAAAATTATATTTAATATAAAGAAAATCATTTTCAAAAAAAATGAACATAAGAATGGATAGAATATTTTACACAGTAGAAATAACTATTTAACTCATGAAAGAATTTAATAAAATGATCTCAAGCAAAAGTTAACTCAACCTGAACTTTATCTTCCACAAAATTGTTTTAAAAAGTTTTTGCTTGAGAACCAACACTGCTGAAAGTTCTGTACTGTATATGTAAAAGCAGATGTGCTAGTTTCCTGAGAAGTTTATGTTTAAATCAGTTTGGATTCAAAATGAACCCATCCCATCCTCTTCTGATTTCAGCACCAGTTTATTCTGTTTACTGTTATATTGTCAGCTACATTGGTTTAATAGAAACTCAGAAATTGCTGTTGACTGATTGACACTATCTTGTATTCCTTATATCTTTAACAATCCACATTTTTTCCCCACTCATCTTTCAATTCACTAGGCAACAACTTGTAGAGTATCTTGACAAAAAAAATCTGTATCACAATGAAAACACTGTTATAGTTGCTGGTAAACTAGTTATATTTCAGGTTCCTCTTTAAGATCTTTTCTTGCAATATATATTCACACATATGTACATGCATTTATATATACACGTACATATCCTCATGGATTTGGATAAACTGAGCAAATATTTTAATCTGAATTCCCATAATTTTAAATTTTTATAAATTTAATTTTAATCCCCATAAAAGAGTATATAAGACCCACTTAAGGTAAGACTGAACTGTGAAATATTTCTACCACATTAGGTTTTTTTTTAGAAGAGTCAGCATGGTTCTAAATGGACAATAGTCTAAATAAAGTTCATCAAATCATTCATGTCATTCAAGTAACAGAAAAGGATGGAGGCAGGCAAGGAGAAAAGAGATGGGTTAAAAACCAGGATAATATAAGCTCTAGGAGCTCACTGGGTAGAGGGGAAAGATGAATGAAGGAAATAAGCAGGAAACATCTGGGTGAACCCTTGTGAAGAATTCCATATCTGTCCTTTATAAGGTGCTCCAAGAAATGAAAACACTATCTTCCACCCCCTTGTTCTATGACAGATGCTAGACTTTAAGACTATCTAAATATGTGGAAGATAGACTCATTCTGGAGTAGATAAATGCTGTCTCCTCTTTCAAAAAATGGAAGAGCTCCACACTTCAGGTAATTTGTGAACAGCGCTGGCAGATGAAACAAAAAGATGAAAATAAAACCTGCTAACCTCTCCTTCAGGAATCAATTCTCCCCCCCCCCAAAAAAAAAAAAAAATTACTTCCTTGCTCCAGGATCAGATGAAAAGATCAATCAGGATACATTAGAAAGAACACAAACTCCAAAATCTAAGGGCCTCAGTTCAAATCCTTCCTTGCAGTATTTATTTAATCTAGCTAAATTATAAAATTTTACCACAGTATATAGGATCATAGGTGTGGAGCAGGAAGGACTTAAAGTGTCCAAATAAATCAATCTTTCATATAAAAATAATTTGCACATAAAAATCCTATTCAGTTAGTCATTACCCAAGGTCACACAGACAGTGTTTAAGCTTTCTTATCTGCAAAATGATTAGAAATAACCTCTCAAATTCTTTCCAGTTCTAAATCCTGTGGCCCAGTGGAGACAGTCCTTGGGAAAAAGTCAGGAAGGTGACTTGCTGAGTTCAAATCTGGACCCAGACATTTATTTACTATGTGACCCTGGATAAGTCACTTAATCCTGTCTGCCTCAGTTTCCTCATCTGTAAAATAAGCTGGAGAAAGAAATGGAAATCCACTCCAGAATCTTTGCCCAAAAAACCCCCAAATGGGGTCAGGAAGAGTTGAAAACAACTCAACGACAAAAATGAGAATTTGAATGAAATCATAATATGGATATGGTAAATTGGATATGACTGAAAAATAACTTGAACAACAACAACATAGACTACAGTACAAATATGCAACCACTCAGCTGTCTATTTTCTGCTGGAGTGGTGGGAAAGAAAGAAAATTATTTAAACACTGATATTAACCAAATTAACCAGATTACAGTTACTACCTAGGTGAGAACTTTCCCAAGAAAAGAGGGGGAGAAATAATTTTAGGGGCACAGAGTACTAAGCACCAAGGCATAGGTGAGACAAGGAGGGGCTGTGAGAGGACTGAGAAGAAACTTATGGCATCACAGGATTCACAAGGATGCTATATTCATGTTGGATGAATAAGTCATGGGGGAAAATAACTTTCAAGGCAAAAGATGTTTCAATCAAAAATCAGATGTGTTAGCCAAGGGAGAGTTCAGTGTCCAAGGCAAGCTGCTGGTGCACTAGGTCTAAGCTCCCAAGAAAAGCCCAAGGATGCCCCCAAGAGGGGAGGCAAAACTATCAGGAGGGCTGTATGCATAACCAAACAGCTCTCCATTTTTCAAAGCCCTGATAATCTACCAAGAACATTACAGAGAATAACACAGAAACTCCTTTAAAGATGGAGTCAGGATGTTTGAGCAAAGATTCAATATTCAGGCAGAAAGGGCTGCATTAAGGGCTTTTAATATCTTCTGGGCAAAATTATAAGAGCTAGACCAGCCTTTTTTAAAGTTAAAGAGCATTGTAAGTGAAAAAAGTAGAAATTTGCAAAGAATCGGCAAAAAAGCCAAGTTATAATTACAAATACAGATTGGTAATAACTGAGTCTAGTGATAGACATACTGTATATTCCTTGGATATTTTATTTATTTAAATCTTGCTATTCATTTTCTCTTGGGCTCTATAATTATATTTTATTGCATAATGATATATAATTATATTATTAAAATTAAAATGAACAAATTAAATATTTAAATTTAATTTTAACAAAGTATTTTAATTAAAAAGTTATAGAGACTGCTAAATTAAAAATTAGGCCTCAACTAGCTGAGGAAAAATCTAATTGCTGGACTTCTGTATGTATGTATACATGTCAGCTACCTGAATTCCAGTCAGCACTCGAGGCACCAATTAATTATCCTTTAGAAGAGACGCTCTCATTGTTCAAGATTTGCTTTACCTACTTCACAAGTGTATCTGGAATCATAGAATTCCTAATTGAAAAGGGTCTGAGAAGCCACTCTTCAATAGATAAGTGGTCAAGGGATACGAACAGAATTTTCAGATGATGAAATTAAAACCATCTCTAATCATATGAGAAGTTGCTCCAAATCACTATTGATCAGAGAAATGCAAATTAAGACAACTCTGAGGTACCACTACACTCCTGTCAGATTGGCTAAAATGACAGGAAAAGATAATGACAAATGTTGGAGGGGATGTAGGAAGGCTAGGACACTGATGCATTGTTGGTGGAGCTGTGAACAGATCCAACCATTCTGGAGAGCAGTTTGGAGCTACGCTCAAAAAGTTATCAAACTGTGCATACCCTTTGACCCAGCAGTGTTTCTACTGGGCCCATATCCCAAAGAAATCTTAAGAGGAGGGAAAGGGCCCCACATGTGCAAGAATGTTTGTGGCAGCTCTTTCTGTAGTGGCTAGAAACTGGAAACTGAAGGGATGCTCATCAATTGGAGAGTGGCTGAATAAATTATGGTATATGAATGTTATGGAATATTATTGCTCTGTAAGAAACGACCAGCAGGACGATTTCAGAGAGGCCTGGAGAGACTTGCATGAACTGATGCTGAGTGAAACGAGCAGAACCAGGAGATCATTATACACAGCAACAACAATATTACATGATGATCAATTCTGATGGACATGGCTCTCTGCAACAAAGAATTGTCTCAAACCAGTTCCATTGTTCAGTGAAGAAAACCATATACACCCAGAGAGAGGGATATGAGATATGGACCACAACATAACATTTTCATGCTCTCTATTGATGTTCGCTTGGATTGTGTTGCCTTTCTCTGATTTTCTTTTTTTTCTTGTAGATAGGATTTTTCTTGCATAACTTGTCAAGTATTTCAACATTATTAACATGTAGTGGACTTCCTGCCATCTAGGGGAGGGGAGGGGACTGGGGGTAAAATTTGTAAGGGAAAGCTTTGTAAAGATCAATGCTGAGGAACTACCCATACATATGTTATACAAATAAAAAGCTTTAATAAAAAAAAAATAAATAAATAAAAAGAAAAGGGTCTGAGAGATCACATTGCTCAAGCACTACCTAAAAAGTGAATTTTTCTATAACACACCTGACAAAGGATCCTCCAATTTCTATTTGAATATATTCCATCCTGCCAGAGATCAGTGTAATCTTTTTCAGGGAACCTCAAGAGACCTTTGAGGAGCTCATGTGGAAGAAAAATCCCATAGCTCATTTTGCTGCTCCAGGGAACTAGGATAACTTTGTGAGAACTAGAAGAACCTAGTTCAACAGCATAAGCCTCCTGCCTAGTGAGGAATCTGGCCGACTTCCTGAGAATAGAGAAGGAAATTGTATTAAAACAGAAAACAAAGATTACCTTTCCTCCCTAAGTTATCTACCTGACTCCATCTGAGAGGTTCCTGCTCATCTCTTTTCTTTAGATGCTCCACTGAAGTGGTCCCACAGTAAATTGGGAAGAAATATGGGGAAAATTTCATAGTAATGAAATTAATGGATTAACAAACATTTAAACATCATTAAGAAAACAAGGCAAAAAGGCATATTATGCTGTGTATACTCATAATTTATAAGGAAGAGCTTAAATAATCTTAAAAACATCATTTAATAAGTTAGATGTGATATGCATGTATGCGTATGTACTTTGTTTTATTATTATGGTTTACATTTTTTGTGCTATAGTTTAAGTACAAAAACTGATCGTTTAATGAAATGTTTAATTTTTTCTTCTTTTTTACCCAAAATGTTTTTTCTCTACCCCTTAATATTTATTTGGTTGTGGGGTTTTTTGGTTTTTTTTTTTTTTAATCATTTTTTGGCACGCTTTTTAAATCTCTTCCTTTAGTTCTGGAATTAGAATTCTTAACAGGCTTGTATTAATTGTGCATTTTTCTTTAAGGCTTTCCTTGTACATACTCTAGAGTCATTCTCTTTTCCTAAGTTTGTGTTTTGAACTTCCTCAGTTACCATATATAGCCAGGTTTTTCCCTCCTTATCCTCCCAGCCTACTTCTAGACTTTATTTTATATTTGAGATGACCTCTACCTCTAAGGGCAGTAAGGGGAAGGGGGTTGTCTAGTCTAAGCTTTTTCTTCTCACAATTCCGTCTGGAGGCCTATAAAATGTTGGTTCTTCCAAAGCAGCGTGATTGGCAGAGGAGCTCTGCAAGGTCTGTTGTCTGGGCGAGGTTTCATTTCAATAGAGCGTTGGTAGGTTCGCTCGCTTTTCCCCGTTGGGCGGTTTTCCAAGTTCAGAGGACTGTCCTTGTGGCTCTCCTTTGGTCTCTTGTCCTAGGTTATCCCAGGGCAGCCGTAGTGCTTCATTGCCAGAAGCTGTGTTCTCAGTAGGAGGGATCTACAGTTCTCTCGGTGCTGGAAGGGCGATGCAAAGCTGCGGATGTAGACGGCCCCGTTCCCGCTCACAGCCAGCGCATTTCAGAATTTCCTTCCCAGGGCTTGCTCCCAGCTCGCTGCTCTTGCCTCACAGTAGCTGCCCCCATATTGCAGTCCCGGTCAAGGCCAGCAGCCCTCTGTCTCTCTCTCTCTTTTCCTGCGCTGCCCCGAGTTGCTTCCCTGACTTTTTGTTGGCTTTCCTAAATCAGAATTCAGTCCGGCCGTTTTCCCAGTTGTTATGAAGAACCATGTTAGAAAAGCGGACAAAAATGCCTCATTCTGCCAGGCTGAGTCTACCCCATTGCCCCGATCATTGCAGAGAACAGCCACGAAATGCGACAAGCACGCTGTAGGAGATGGAGTGCAAGGTTTGGGATCAGAAGGCTGGAGGGAGAAGGGATGTGCAAAGTGGATCAGCCTTCCCTTCATAACCTAGAGAGGGACCCCCAGCCCAGGACCAGATACCCTGGGGAAGCAGTCCCACACGCCCTCCCCACTGTCACCAGCAGGCCCACCAACAACCGTCCCGTGTGGGCAGAGACCCCCAGAGACCAGGAAAGCCCCAGCGTAGCTACCCAGCAATCAGGGCAATGCGCTGCAGAGGAAAGGCACACGCATCCCACAAGCAACAGCCAATTACTGCCAGTGGGGCAGGCAAGCCATGAACCTGTGACCATCAACTCTGGACTCGCTAATCCTCCGACTAAAACTGCTCCTAATTCAGAGTCCAAGAGCATCAGCCCCGTTGTAACCCAACCATCATCAACCCTGATGGAAAAGGCCTGCACCATCCTAGCCATCACCACAACTCATATCTAATAAAGTCCTATTATTTTTTCTCTTTGATTTTTAAGAAACATGGAGAGATTATTATAGTATTTTGTGATAGGGCAGTTTTCCCTCTAATCAATGTTTTTTTTTTTAAAAAAAAATAGTCTAACAAGAACGAATGATAAATCTGCTATGTCTCAATTCTAGATTTTAAAAGAACCAACAGTAGAGAGATATGGGAAGAAAAATGAGGGTCACTGAGGAAGAAAACATTTTGTTCCCAAGTGTACACAGTGCCGCACAGCTGAAAAAGGAGGCAAGCGGTAGAATGGAGCTAACCTGAGTGTAATCTTTTGAGGAAAGACTGGCCAAGCTCCAGGATTCTCTCATACAGATGCCAGTAAGAGGAAAGGCATCATCTAAGGAAAGGATTCAATAATGGAAATGTGGAAAACCACCAAAGCATTTCAAAATAAGTTTTGCTAGCATTAAGAAGAGCTAACTTCATAGCATTATTGCAGAAAAGGCTAATTGTTGGGTTGTATAACAATGATTGCTACCTTATTTATTACAAAAAGGAGATGTCCCTTCCAAGGTACTCTTAAAAGAAAAAAATGCACCATGACTCTACCCAACCATTCAGTTTCTCTTTATGTAGATTAAGCAGGTTTAAGTTTAATCAATAGTATGGTCCCTGTGTTTTTAGTCTCTAGTTTCTAGTCATTAATTCCAGTCAAAACTAATGTACTTTTCTTTTTCTTTTAAAACATTTGACTAAGTTTAGCATTCCTTGGTCAGACAGGTAAAATATTTTTAACAAAGATAGTCACCTTTACTTGGGTAAGATTTTAGTGTAATTTAATAAATCATGGGAAAAGCTTACTCCGTAGCTTGGTATGTCTTTAGCCTGTGATGTGCTTTGAAAAATAAAATTGTCATTGACATGCAAAATCTTACTTAACAGCATGCATGAACTAGCAAAAGGCAAGGACTGAAGCAAGTCCACTGAGTGGGAAAAAACCTTCAATTTTTTTCCATGGGTAATCACAGTAAACAACAGCCTAGTTGTAATTCTTTGAATAAAACTTGATTTTTTTTTTCAATTATTCAGAAGCATTTTGTTATAATTTGGTTACAAGGCTTGAAATTATATGATTAGAAGACTCAATTCAACAATTAGACACTCAATACAAGAAACCTGAAAAGTATTTTGATACTAAAATATATTTTAAAATATTTTTTTAAATGAGCTACAGTATCAGAAAATGTATTGCCAAGTCTGATAATTGTTCTCCAATGAAAAAAGCTCAAAAATTAAGGATGAAAATCATTACAATCAAAAAGAGTTATATAAGGACATTTCTAAGAAATAAAGCAAAGACAATGACTAACTGTTTATAGTCTATCTGAGAGAAGTCACAGAAACTAAAAAGTGATATTGCTGGGTTATTGAGTCAAATATGGATTGAATTAGCCCTAAAATGTTTATACTAGCACAAGGTTAATGAATAAAATGGGGATGGGGGAGAGGAGAGGAAAGGGGAAAAGAAACAGAAGAGAATTCAGATTTCTTTTAGTTTCTAGAATTTAACTTCTGAGCATTATAATGTAAGGAAGAATATAAAGTTTAATGAAATATACAATACCACAGTGAAAACAATTCTTTAAATCCAAATGACTTAACCTCACCTTTCTTTCTCTTAGGTTGTTCTGGTATTGTAGTTTCTAGGGATTCAACATACGTATCTTGAATTTGATGTGATTCCATCACTTCAGGAATCCCATCCAATGTGACTGATACATGAGTAATGGGTGCAACAACAATTTCATCTTCAGATGAAGCAAATATATTAGCTAAAGGAAACAAAGTTATAATTACCTCTAGAGAAAATAAAAGCCAATAATTTTTATTTTTATAGGAAAAACAAACTAGAATGAAAAAAAACTAAAAAAGTTTATTCCTTGAAGGAATGTCTGAACTACACAGCAAAAAAGATGGGATAAAATGAAAACAAAGTTACAAGCATATAATATATTATCTAGATATTGATAACTGGCTATATGAATTACTACTAAACCTACAAGAATTATGTATAGAAAACAAACAAACAAACAAACAAACAAACAATCCAGGGCCAGCTAGATGGCTCAACTGATAGCGCACCAACCCTGGGGCCCTGGAACTGGGAGGGTTTGAGTTCAATTCCAGCCTCAAACACTTAACACCAGTCATATAACTCTGGACAAATCACTTAACCCCAATTGCCTTGCAATAAATAAATGAATGGATGAATAAATAAACAAATAATTAGCAAAAATAGGAATTTACACAATTTTTATACAGGAGCCTTCACTTGGGAAAAGAATGATACACCTTTCTCAACAAAAAAACAGACATTGTACATACAAGACACTGTCCTAGATAAATTTTTTATATATTAAACCCTTTTTAACATGTGTTAAACACATATATTATAACATATATTTTTAATACATATATATGTTAAAAAGGGTATCACAATCATTCTAGGAAGTGTCACCAAAGACAAAATATTTAGAGAAGGGAAAGAGAAACAGGTACAAGTAATTAAAATGAAAGCAGTGAGTATTTCTGCTACTATTATCTGCCCCAAGTTTATAGTATGTATAGGGAAAGTATCATATTAGGTGAGGTAACACAACTCAATTTAAAAATTCTGCTAAAAACAAATTTTTTACTAGGGATATAAGTCACCTACATATTAAAATTCTTATACTGTCTAAAAACTTACACATTCTTTTATCATCCAGCATTGGACCTGGGGAGTCCATATTAAGAAGGGCCTCAGCAGCTTCAATTGTTTCAATTGTTTCATCTCCATTATGGCAAGAAGCTTCAACTACAAGACAGAAAGAAAGTAAGTGAAACTGGTTTCTGACCATTCTTTAAAAATTTTATAGGATAGTTATTTCTCATATTTCTTATTTCTATAAAGGAATATATTTTATTCCCATTTAATTTAAGCCTTTTGTTGTAATTATACATCTACACCAGTAGTCTCCAAAACTTATCACACATCAAAATCATGGAAGCCATCTTTCCAAAATCACCAAGTTTGGGACATTATGGTTACCCACCTGTAAGAGTGATATCATCATCATCAATAATTTCTTCTTCAGCAACATCCAATGAACTTTCAGTAATCATATCACTAGGCTCATCCACACAAGCTAGACCAGCATACCCATTAAGGATATCTGCACCAGGAACATGTTCCACAATAACAGCCGGGAAAATAGCAGGATCACCAAGCTTAAAAACAAGCAAACAAACAAACAAATAAATAACCCTTTTTAAAAATAAGAATTGACAATGATTAATTCTAAGTTTACTGAATAAAAGCTAAAAGAACATTTTAAAAGCAAATATCAATTTAATTCTGATGTTTTATAGGGAATTTTTCTAACAGCTTTTCTAAGAATACTCCTTTCTAGTAAGCATTTCCATGCCTACTGCATGCCAGGTAGCACTGTGCAAAGCACAAGGGATAGGCTGAAAAACCAAAGCAGTCTTTGCTCCCTAAGGGGAGAGACCAAATAACTACAAACACACTACACACAGGATAAATCAGAAATAACTGACAAACAGAAAGCACTAGAATTAAGGGGGATCAGAAAAGGCTTTCCATAGAAAATAAAATGAAGCTGAGACTTAAAGGAAGCCAGAGGGCAGAAATGTCCCATTCCAGGTATGGGAAGAGCTTTTGAGACATGGGGACGGGCAGTAAAAATGCCCCCAAGTTGAGATGTGGCAAGGGAGCTGGATCTCAGAGCAAGTGTTGGGAGTAGAGAGGGGAAGAGAAGGGAGGAATGAAAAGACTGGAAGGGGCCAAGATCAGACTATGAGGGGGCTCTGAAACAGGATACTTTATTGAAGGGAGGGGTGTCAGACCCCAAGCTTTGGGGAAATTAGTTTGGCAGCTGAATGGAAAAGAAGCTAGAACAGGGAAAAGTTTATTTATGTCTGGAAGACCAAGAGCAAGCTAGTGTAATAGTCAGGGCATGGGAGAATCAAGAAGATCGGGAAGATCAGGGTGCTTGAGGGAATATTGAAATTGAAGTCTGGGACAATGACTGAGCCAGGCGCTGCCCTCATGAAGTGGAAGAAGGAGAATATCCTGGGGGAAGTTAAGTACACAACTACCAGAATGGACTGCTCCATAGCTGCAGATTTAGTGAGCCTTAGAGGAGGAAGTACTACTGAGGAAGGTTGGCAATGGTGACCCTGGAAGTGGTCGTGGGAAGCACTCCCTCACCTCAACCAGGGAATCTCAGGGAGAATCAAAGAGAAACCAGGGAAGGGCAGGACAGTCAGAAAGGTGCAGGAGGGAGCCGCAAGAATTCCAGACTGTCCACAGCATCTATCAAACAAGATAGAGCATGGAATGGGAGAAAACAAATTATGCTACAAATTCAAAGGCTCAACATTCAAGAAAGGAAACTCGTCTTGCATGTTTATAAATAATGTATTAAATATATCACCAAGACAAATTAGAGACAATAATGCAAAGAAAGAAATTTGATTTTCTAGGTATCACTTAAGATTCACAGAATGGGATCATTACAAGAATATGGCTCTGGAAGGATATACCTTATTTAAAAGTGGCAAAAGACCACTAATGCATTATTGGTGGCATTGTGAAATGATCCAACCATTCTGGAGAACAATCTGGATCTGTGTCCAAAGGGTTATCAAACTACTCTTTGATCCAGTCATGTCTGTAGGAGGCCTGTATCCCAGAGATCATAAAAAAGGGCAAAGAACCCTCATGTGCAAAAATGTTTGTGTCAGCCCTTTTTGTAGTGGCAAGATATTGGAAACTGATGAAACAGCCCATCAGTTGGAGAATGGCTGAATAAATTATGGTATATGAATGTCATGGAATATTAATTGTTCTCTAAGAAATGACCAGCAGGATGACTTCAGAGAGGCCTAGAGAGACTTGCATGAACTGATGCTGAGTAAAATGAGCAGAACCAGGAGATGATCGTATATAGCAAGAAGACTATGTTATAGTCAATTGTGACGGACGAGGCTCTTCTCAACAATACACTGATTCAAGCCAATTCCAAAAGACTGAGGATAGAAAATGCCATGTGCATGCAAAGAAAGGACTGTGGAGACTGAGTATGGATCACAGCATAGTATTTTCACTCCTTTTTTGTTGTTGTTTTGCTTATTTTTTTCCTTCTCACTTTTTTTCCCTTTTCATCTGATTTTTCTTGTACAGCATGACAAATGAGGAAATATGTTTAGAAGAATGGCATATGTTTAACTGTATTGGATTACTTGCCATCTAGGGGAGGAGGGTGAGGGGGAAGGAAGGGAGAAAAACTTGGAACAGAGGGTTTTGCAAGGATGAATGTTGAAAACTATCTTTGCATGTATTTTGAAAAATAAAAGGCCATTATTATATAAAAAAATTAAATAAAGAACACTGGGCTGGGGCATGACATTAAATAATATATCCATTAAATTTCAAGCATTAAACTTTAGGAGACAAGTTCTGGATTTAAGTCCTACCTCTGACATTAATGCTGCAGACAACCACCTGAGACTATATAAACTGAATTAATTTTTTTTTTTTTAAAAGGCAAAGAAAAAATGTCATCATTACAGTTTTGTCAAGTCAGAGGCAGGGCAGTTAGGTGGCATAGAGTATGCTGAGCCAAGAGTCAAGGAGACTATTCTTCCTGGGTTCAAATACAGCCTCAGATTGGATATGTGACCCTGGATGAGTTACTTTACCCTGTTTACCTCAGTTTGTTCATCTGTAAATGAGCTGGAGAAGGAAATAACAAACCACTCCAGTGTCTTTGGCAAGAAATCCCAAATAGGGTCATGAATAGAGTCAGATATGACTAAAATAAAACTAAACATCAGAGGAACATCAGGAATTCCCAACATCGATGCAATTATGAGCCTAGATGACCAAAAAACAAAAAAAAAAAAAAAGGGGAAGGTGAAGCTGTGTGCAATCAGTCTAAAAAAAAAGATTTGGAAGATTTACTGGCAGGCAAACTTAAGTCAACTGAGATGTGGTAGCCCAATAGGCAAATGCAATCTAAGATCAAATTAAGAGGCACAAATTTCCAGGAGAAAGGAAATAATAGTACAATAGGCATCAAATCACATTTCAAATACTGTTCTACTTTGAAAGCCATATCTGAAGAGGGACCTTGTTAAAATGGAATACATCCAAGATGATGAGCTCATGACACATGAAGAAGGAGATATGTCTCTAAGATATCTAAGAGAAGATGAATTGGAATTTGTTAGCTATCTTCAATAACTTGAAGACTTTGCATTTGGAGGCTTCATCCTGGCCCCCCTGGCCCCAGCTGGGTGATACGGTCAAAGTCTGGCTTATTGTAAACTTAACCAAACTTCCTAAAAGAACCATGAAAAAGTAAAAGTTTTAAGCAAGTTTGGATTAAATAGGCATTAGGTACAGGCCTCTGAGATCCCTTCTAGTTCTGAGAGTCTGCAGTTTTATGAATTCTACTTAGAGTTAGTTTGACTGCAGTTATGCTTAGCTATCATTAACAAATAAAGAAAAGTTAAAGATGCTTATTCCTAGTCTAGGGCATTAATTAATTTCTTTTATTCCACAGAGAAGTAGATGCAGTACTCAAACCTGGGAATTATCGAAGTCCAAGTCTCTTTGCACTCTACTATAGTGTCTGCCGAGTTGAGAGGTCATTTTCTTCTTTAAATATAAGAAAATGGAAATGCCTTTTAATCTTATAGCATATACTCAATAATTCAATGACTAAGATGCAGCAAAGATACCCTCCATCATTATTTACAATTCCACAAAATTTAGGTTCTGCAAATTTGTAAACCTAGTCCTGAAAAGACCATATTTTGCACTTAAATTTGTGGTATCATTATAACCTAAGGATATTTATGAAGTTTTTTTGTTGTCTCATCTTTTCTGGCCTAGATGGAGGAGAAAAAAGAAAAAATAAGACTCTTTATACCATCTTTCCCAGGTCACCTTTTCTGAAGCTGCTGTTTTTGTCCTGCCTATACAAGTATTAGAATAAAGAACCATCTAGGAATAGGACAACTAAAATTTCCCTTGAAGTCACTCATTCCTCTCTTTTTTTCTTCTTATACAGACACTTCTAAGATTTCAGGGAAGCAGAGATAAGTATTCCAGTATTTGTCCTCTAGAAGCAACCTCAACATTGCTTTGAGTAAGACTACAGCCAACAGACACAGAGATGATTCTTGCCTAAATTCAGATTCATTTCCAAATGTGTTCCCCTCACAATAAACTAGAAAGAAGGCCACTTTCATGCAACAAGATCCCAAAACTAAAATCTCTCTTTAACATTTTGTATATTTCAACAAATTTTGGGAAAGATAAGACTCCTCTCTGATAAAACTACTATTCTATATTGTGTTTGTACCTGAAATAACCAGAAACTGAAATCTCACAAAAAATTTTAAAAGGATCATATACTACACCATATATGCAAAGAAAACTAATTTTGGCTTTGGAAATCTGGTTCAAGATTTGGCTCAATCCCATCCCAGTTTTAACCTCCTTCTCATCTGTAAAATGGAAATGATAATTGTCTTTCTTATCACAGGACTATCAAAATGAAAATGCTTTGTATATTGGATTTAACATATAATTCTACCATGTTTAACATATATTAGACTACTTGCCATCTAGGGGAGGAGATGCGGCAAAGGGAGGGGGAGAATTGGAACACAAGGTTTTGCAAAGGCTAATGTTGAAGAATTGTCCACGCATATGTTTTGAAAAATAAAAAGCTTTTATTAAAAAAAAAATTAAAATGCTTTGTAAGTCACCTGGTACAATATCAATATGATTTTGGGGGGTGTGGAAAGCAAAACCTGTGTGACTTATCAGCATGGAAAGCCCCCCTACTGATCCCGACAAGGTACTCTTCAGAAATTTACATATGAGAGCTTCCTCGGGCACTAAGAAATTAGGTGATTTGGCCATAAAGTGAGTACCTGAACTCAGGTTTTCCAGGCCTGCCTTCTTTTCTTGACAGCCTGCCCTATATCTATTATGCCAAGAAGGCTCTTCAACTATCAATATCCTATTTTATACATTTGAGGTGGGAAATTTTTCTTATAGAGTTCTCACATTATAAAATACTAGAAAATGGCATAAATAACTAAATAAATGACCCTGGATTGAATTTTAGATTGTGAGCATCTTGGGAGGACAGGAAGTATCTTTTTTTCCCCTCAAAGTTATTTTAGAAAATGTTATTTTCTAAATGGTTCCCTTCTCTCCCTCTCTCCCTCGCCTTCCTTCCCTCCTTCCCTCTCTCCTTTTCTCCTTCTTCCTTCTTTCCCTCCCTCCTTTTCTCTCTGTCTTTTTCCCTCTCCTGTCCTCCTCACTTTCTCTCCCCTCCCTCCATCTTTTTATCTGTCTCTCTTCCTTTCCCTCTCCTTCCTTCCTACTTCTTTCCCTCCCTCTCCCCTTTCTACTTCCTTCTCCCTCTCTCCCCCTCCCTCTTTTTCTCTCTTTCTCCCTCCTTCCTTTTTCCCTCTCTCTCTCTCTCTGTCTCTCTTTCCCTCCCTCCTTTTCTCTCTGTCTTTCTCCTTCTCCCCCCCTTTCCCTTCCCTCCCTCCCTCTTTGTCTCTCTCCCTTCCCCTCTCTCTCCCTCTTCTTCCTTCTCTCTCTCTCCTTTCCCCTCCCCTTCTCTCTCCTCCCTCCCTCTTTTCCTGTCTCTTTCCCTTTTCCCTCTCCCCTCCCTCCCTCTTTTTCTCTGTCTCTCTCCCTTTCCCTCTCCCCTCCCTTCTCCCTCTTTGCCTCCCTCCTTTTCTCTCTCGGTCTTTCTCCCTTTCCTTCTCTCTCACACATTCCCCATTATCCATGAGAGCTGGCCAATGGCCTTCACCTCTTTGCCATCTGTCTAAAATACCCAGCCGCCTATGGTTCCAGCCTGGGCTGCTGACAGTGGGTGGGCTTGCCTCAAGCCTCTCCCATTCCAATCCATCCTCCAGGACAAGTCTGATGGCTCCATCTCAACAGTCACCAATGGCTCCCTATCACCCCCAGAGCAATGTGAGGCCCTCCTAGCTGGGCCCCCTCCTACCTTTCCAGTCTTATGACAGACTTTTCAGTCCAGTGGCTGTTCTAGCAAAAACCTCCATGCACAGGGCATTTTCTCTGGTGTCCTCCTTGCCTGGGACTCTCTCTCCTTCCTCTGCTCTGCTCCTTTCAGTCCCAACTAAAATCCCAATTTCTACAACAAGTCTTCCCTAACTCTTTTTAATTCCAGTGTCTTCCCTCTGTTATTTCCCATTTATCTTTGTTTTAAAATGGGTGTTTGTATGTTGTTTCCCTTACTAGATTCTGAGATCCTTTAAGATAAAATTGGCTTTGTCTTTGCCTCTTTTTGTGCTTAGCATAGTGTCTGGAACATAATAAGAGATGTTTAGTCTGATTCTTTTTTTTTTACTTTCCCTTCTCATATAGTAAGAAACTTGTAAAGTCCATGCTAAGTTTAAATCTATGATTATCCCTTTCAATATGTTCAAAATTAGGAGCTCTAATTTCCTCCCCCCCCAAAAAAAATCTGGAAAATCCAAATAAAATATTTTGGCCATCAACTGTACCCAAAGCAGTATGAATTTTTTTTCTTTCCTAGGGTGATTATCTTATTGTAAAAACTGGATTAAGTATTTAGTCATAGGCTCTGTGTCACTTTTGTCTTCTGTCAAAACTTTCTTTTAACTTCTTGTGCCACAACATAGCATTTTCACACTCTATTCATGTTTGCTTGCATTATGTTTTCCTTCTCAGATTTTTTTTCTTATAGATCCGATTTTTCTTGTATAGCAAGATAACTATAAATATATATACCCATATTCAATTTGTCAAGTATTTTAACATAATTAGCATGTATTAGACTTTCTGCCATCTAGGGGAGAGGATGGAGGGAAGGAGGGAAAAATTTGTAAAAGAAGGCTTTGCAAGGGTCAGTGATGAAAAATTACCCATGCATATGTTTTGCAAATAAAAAGCTTTAATAAAAAATAAAAATAAATAAATTTTTTGTGCCAACTAGTGATAAATGCAAATCAAGACAGGTAAAGTGGAAGAGATATGATTATTTGTGTTCTCTCTAAATCTCAGTTTCCTCATGCATGAAATGAGGAGGCCAGAATTAGACTATAAGATGCCCTTTTCAGCTGTAACTCCTATGACTTTCATTCAGATACAAGGGAACATACACAGCCACATGACATACAAAACAATGGCAGATTTATCTGCTCAAATTATGTTTGGCTTAACCTATTATTACAACTAGAATTCCTGAAACATAAACCAGATGAAAATAAGAGGAAATAGTCTAGAAAGCATGCTAGCAGAAAAAAAAAGAAAAGAAAGGAAAAATACAACACAAAGCCTGGGATTAACATTTTGCAACAGACAAATTTCAAATAACATTGAAATTCTGTTTATTTTTATTATTTCCAAACTCAAGAAGAAGCTTAATGCAATGGAAAAGAAAGGGCAAAACTAGAGTTAAAAGACCTGGTCACTGATACCTTCTAGCTATGTGACTAAAGGCAAGTCACTTGACACTTCAGTGTCCTAGATCTGGAAAAGTCTGTAAGAATTGTCTATTAATCACAGATCAGAGGCCTTGGAGGCAACAAATTTGAAGTGTAGGCAGAAACAGATGAAATTGTAATTGGACATTATTTAAATAAATAAGTAAAAATACAACTCAGATAATATTACTCTAAGGTTTTAAGCCAATATGCTGTCCATATACATTGATATCATTGCTCTATACCATTAGAGAGTACACAATGCAATCCCCCATATAATTTAAATTACAAGACCAGATTTTCTAAAATTCCAAAACTTAACTTTTTTTCCCCAGAACAATTAATTCTGGTCCTTTTAAGACATTTGACAATACTCATGCCTATCATATTGGCTAATATGAAAGAAAAGTAAAAAAGATAAACAAATGGTAAGAATGTGGGGAAAATGAGGTATTGATATACTATATGTGAAATGATCCAGCCATTCTGGAGAGCAATTTAAAACTAGGATTCTAAAACTGTGCATACCCTTTGATCCATCAATAATACTGCTAAGTCTTTATCCCAGAAATTTTTTTAAGGAGGGCGTAGAAGTGGGGAGAGCAAGAGGGAACACACTATTTGTACAAAATATTTATAGTAGCTCTTTTGTGATGATTAAAGAACTGGAAATTGAGGAATATCCATCAATCAAGGAATGACTGAACAAATTGTAGTCCATGATTGTAATGGAACATTCTTATGCTATAAGAGAAAAAGCAGGATCATTTTTGAAAAACCAGGAAACAGATATAAAGTGAAATTAGACTAAGCAGCAGATTACACATAGTAACAACAATATTGTACAATGAAGAACAGTGCATGATTTAACTATTCTCAGCAATACAGTGATCCAAGACAATCCCAAATGACTCATGATAAAAAATGCTATCTGCCTCCAAACAACTGATTGTTGTATGAGACAGACAAGTATATTTCTCTCTCATTTGAGTCTTACACAAAATAACTAATGTGGAAATGTTTTACATGATTGCACATGTGTAACCTATATCAAATTAGTTACTGTTTCTGGGAGAGGAGAGGGGGGAGAGAGAAAAAATTTCAAAAAATTTCAAAAAAAATTTCATTCAAAAAAAAAAAACCCAACAAATGTTAAAAATTGTTTTTACTTGTAATTATTTTTTTAAATGTTTGACAATATAGAATTTTATTTAAAATGTTTCTCATTTAAAAAGAAACTCATTTAAAGAATACTAAACTAAAAGGTACTTTTTAAACACACTGGAAATGAATTCAACATGAAATCAAACCATAATCTAATGTTTCACTCAAATTGCAGTTTCCTTTATCCCATATAAAAATCAATGATAACAATTAAAAAGACAAAGTGAAAAATAAGTTAAGCAATAGGAACTGCAGAGTGCTTTTGTTCCCTAACTCAATCCAGCATAGACTCAGAGTCTTCAAAAAACTATTCATGACCCCCTTCCAACTTCACTGATTAAATAAATTTGTTCCCCAAACATGTGGAAATAAAAATGCTTGAGAGCTGACCAAATAACTTGTTAGGTTTTGCCCAATTTCTCTGGCAACAGGTTCCAATCTGGTATGTGAAAGTTGTGTAACATCCTGTCAGTATTCTTTATGAAGCAACTTAAAAGGAAGCAACTATTTATCCAGGCTTTCTCTTAAAGTGCAAACAGTTAATTACAAACTACTTTAAAATACAGACCCCCTTTTTGAGGACCTTTGTGTTCTCTTCAAATTATAATGTCCAATCTTGATAAAGACTACTTATTGCACACACCTTAAACAATTATAAAATAACAGGTTTTCTCTAAAACTCAGAAACTCCTCATTAATCATATATTTTAGCTCATTGTAACCAATGTACTACATGAAAACAGCATATGATCTTTCATTGTTTATCATGATGTAAACCCAGTGTATAAAACAGCTTATTCAGTTTCTAATTACTAGAATGTAGAACTTACAAGGTTTTCCTTATCTTCATCACAGCCAGAATTCAAGGGCTGGCATTCCTATGTAACAGAAACAAAAGTCTTTTCAGAAAAAGTACGATCAAGCTATCACATACAGTTTATTAGCTATGCTCATTATTAATGTTATACAGTCTAGCTCTTCTATAACCATGTTTTGGTTTTGTAGGGAGGAGGAGGGTACTTTTATTTTGTTTTTGAGGGAGGGAAAGAAGAATGGAAGGGAATACCATAAGTTTCCAGGAGTAAAAAAAAGAAAAAAAGAAAGAAAAAGTTTTCAGACAGTTTCCTTCGTGCAGAAAATTACTTTCATAACCACAAATTGCCCAAATCCTTTTAAAGGTCACATTCATTACTCTCAGCAGAAGTATTATTGTCAATTAACTGAGGTTCCCTGTGAGCATTTTCTATTTTACAGGAGAAGAAGTTTGGGGGATGCTATAATCCCACATACATAGTCAACAAGAAGCAACATTTCAGTGCCTGTCTCCTGAAAGGACCACCTAGTCCAACCACTGCTCACCTCTTTCCCTTTTCAAGGGAAGGCAGATAGAAGTAACACCTCACCTGCAATGACAAGATAGAATTCAGAACTTCTCTAAGATACAGAATCACAAAGATAAAATGCACTTCAGAAGACTATACTCCAATCCGTATCTCAATTGGGCCCCAGTCTTTTCTACACTGTAACTGACAAGGGGGTATTCCAGCCTTTGCTCGAGGAGGCCCTCCCACCCCAACTCAATTCCCAAGGAACCTATTCCACTTTTGAATAGTTCCAATTATTAACAAGGAATTCCCTTATGTGAAGCCTAAATTTTGTCCCTTGGCAATTTCTATTATCACCCTTTAATGCTATTCCACATCACAACCCTTCAAAAACAACTGTCTTTCGTCCATCTCTGTCCTCCAAAATAAACATCTCCAGCTCCTATCAAGCTTTGTCAGACAATGGGATCCTATTAAAAGTCATAGGCATAAAAGTATATTAGTAAGATGCTTCCAGCAGTAAGATATAGATGAAGAGAAAAAAGAGGGTGGAAAGTAAGCAGAAACAGGGAGGAATGCCCAGTTAGAGGAAACTGAAAGCAAATCAAAAACCCCACACAAACCTATTATTTCCACTATATTTAAAAACAAAAAATTTTCCTTAAATAAAGATCGTCATCATTTTTCCTGAGTGCTATCTGTCCTTGGAGGCCAGACAGAAATTCATGTCTGACTTTGACACTGATTGTAGGACTATATTATCCTTTCAGAGGGTTCCAACCAAGTTGCTAAAGGCTATAAATTAACAGAGAATGTGCCAAACAGAAGAGAAGCATTCTCATCAACACTGAAAACACAGCTCCAAGTCCCTATTTTTATCTCTCATAATAATCACATAGCTGACTTTTTGTGGAGGGGAGTGAGAAGGAAGGAGAACAGCCTCATACTAAGGCAAAATGTCTACTGGTCAAAAGGTCAAGACTTTAATACCCATGTGGAGTATGAGGAATAAAGTGCATGCACCAAGTTATTCTGAATGCTGCATGTTATGACCTCCACGGTTGCAACCCAGTATTCCACTCCAAAACTCTGAGCTTCGAAGGCCTTCCCTCCCTCCATTTTCTCACTTAGTGACTTCTATGACTCTCTTGGATATAACCTCTACCCAAATGATTCCTGGGCCCTCTCCTGAACTCACCAACTGCCTGCTAGGAATTTCAAACCAGATCGGCATCTCAAACTCATCATGTTTAAAAAATAATAATAAAATAAAAATAAATAAATAAAAAGTTCATCCTATCCCTGCCTGCAGAACACCTGAAGTCATCTCAGTTTTTACCCTAGTCAAAACCATGCTTTTGGTCTTCCCAGCTCTTAACCCGAAGAGGCACTCTCCTTTGCACCGAGTATCCAATCAGCTGCTGCTGGCTTTAGTATGACAGCTTCTCTCTCCATTCCACTGCTGGTTCAAGCCTTTGTCATCCCTCCTACTTTATTGTGGACTTTATGACTCCTTAGATATTCTCTTCATTGTCCTCCCTACCCCATCTCTTCCCACTCCAAACAGCAGGCAAAGCTGACCCTGTCATTATCCTAACTCACTCCAGGGGCTTTCCTATTCCCCCCAGGATCAAATGTAAAGGACTCCTTTTGACCATTTAAAAACCCTTTCCAGCCTAGGCCCAATGGCCCTTCCAGTCTTATCCTTAACACACTGCACAGCCCAACCAAGGAGCCCGGCTGTCCCCATCTACTCTGTGCCTTTGCACTGCCTCCCTTCTGGGCCTGGAATGCAAGCTCACCTGGTTTCCATCCCCTTCCAAAGGCCAAATTCAGCCACCTTCTACCCGAGGTCTTCTCTGACCTATCACAGAGGGTGCCCTGCACTCCCATTCAATTACTTGTTTATTTTGTATATACTGCACATACAGTTTTGTTAACCATGTAAATTTGCAATTAAAAAAAGACTCATGCTTTAGCAAAGAGGCCTAGGATAAGAAATTTATCTATAATTTTATTAAGTAGGAAGTAAAATGAGGCTGGTACCTGAAGGAAGTAGTTTAGTTATCTCGTAAAAACTTCATAAAATAAACAACCTCATAACAGATGCTACCAAAATAGTGATAGAAGGAACTCAATCATGTTAAACTAATTAAGCACAAGATGATAAACAATGCACTATTAAAGGGGGAGTGCTGCCCTATGACATCCAAGCGGCCTGATTAATTAAAACTAAAACTGACAAGACTATTTATTCAATCCAAGAACCATGGCAGCTCTTCTCAGGCCAAACAGAAAATTAAGAAAAGTTGAAGGAAATCAGGAAAAAGGGGGTCATAGAGTTCTCAATTATTCACTACTTATTCTCTATTCACAATCATTCTACATATATGGATGCTTTAAGTATCAAGGATCACTAAAATATGGGGAAATTCCTATGTTGTAGTAGAAAAGACACTATAACTCATAGAATTTGCAAGTTGGAAGGGACTTTAGGCAAGGTCTCCATTACCCACTATGACTTCCCCAAAAACAATTATTTAACATCTTATTACTGAAAATGATTAAGACTAAATACTGTGATGAGACTGATAATTAACAAGTATCATACAAAAATGGAGTTTGAGGGAATTGTAGAAAAATGCTTCATTCTGGATTAAATCATTAGAAAGTTCTTTCTTAAAATGAGTTAAAAGACTACCATCATTTAGTCTTAGTTCCATCTCTGCAATAGCATAGAACATAATAGGCTTACAGTGAATAAAGCTATCATAAATGTTCTCTGCCACTCTCAATCTTTTATCCAGGCTAAAACGGCACTAGTTGCATGGAT
Organism: Myrmecobius fasciatus; assembly: GCA_023553655.1. Lineage (NCBI taxonomy): Eukaryota > Metazoa > Chordata > Mammalia > Dasyuromorphia > Myrmecobiidae > Myrmecobius > Myrmecobius fasciatus. The sequence continues at coordinate 112,148 of JAJPUD010000852.1, read as the reverse complement.
TCCAGAGCAATAAAGCCAGTCACTTCTAGACATATCCCAGTTTCTCAGGCTCTCTCTTTAAAAATTTGAGGCCCAAGTTGGAAGAAAATATTCTGTATTTAGTATAATAATCACAGAGTAAAGCAAAACTATCACTGTAGGATAAGTGATTACCTATGTGGTATATGCCCTATACTCCCAGCTACCGTTGATTTGTTTTGTTTTAATTTCCCTTTAAAAAGAGAGAGAAATCTTCACTAGGGAGAGAAGGTTGTATATTTGGAAAAGGTGAAAATGATGTCAAAACAAGAAATAGGGATTTTTTTTAAATGCAAAAAAAAAAAAGTGTAAAAATGAAAAGGGGGAAAGGAATAAGCATATATGCTTCTAGGAACTATACCAAATGCTTTATAGATCTCATTTAGGGAGGAAAAGTTTATAGATATATAATCTGATTAGCAGATTTTTAAAAAGCAGAGAAAAATAACATTCCAGATATGATCTAATTAGCACAGAATAAAGCAGATTTATAATCTCTATGATATAGACACTATTGTTTTCCTAATATAGATTAAGCTTAAGTTAGTTTTTTTTAATAAGCACATAATGAAATCGTGATCACTTAAAATCATGATGGTCTTCTTTTATAGGAACTAAAATCTAAATATAGCACTTAAAAAATGACAGGAGTAAAGAAATAATATTCGCATTAGCTTAGTTGTTAAACTCATAGAAACCCTTGTCAATCATGACTGTCATAAGATATTTGTTCCCTATTGTCTCAATTATGTGTCAACCACAGATTTGATCAACACACCTTCTGGAGTATATTTGCATACGGGATATAGCTAGCCCCATAAGCTGTAGGCTTTCTTAGGGCAGGAACTGAATTCAGGTATTTTTGTATCTCTCCAGCACCTGCTATGTTACGTGCACACAGGAGGGACTTAATTAAATCATTCAGTCAGCAACCCTTTATCAATAAAAGTACTGAACAGGATAGGGCCAATGGATGAAGAATCCTGCAGCATACTAAGAGACCACTCTTCAAACTAACATTACTTTAAGTATTTATAATAAAATAGTTTATGCATGGTTGTTCAACCAAGTTATAGAACTACCCAATTCTAATCATCTGAGGCACATTTCTCTATTTCATACAAAAATGACATGGCCGTGTAAAATGACTTTGCAAGAGCAGAACACACTATATTTACAATCAACGTAATTGTAGCTAACTCCTGAATACAATATACACTGAATTTACTTATACAGATATTGAGTACCCACCACACTATAGCACTACTGAGGAGGAAAAAGAGGAGGAAGAGGAATAAGAATTTCTGAATAATTAGAATAAAATATCAAAAATAAAAATGCACTGGAACTCTTGAACATAAAATCCCACCTTTTTATTATTGAGGTCACAGCAGAATTTGCAATCATTATCAATTAATTCTCTTTGAACAAAACAACAATTCTCTTTTGAATAAAACTTCAAAGAGATTTAGTAAACTGAATCATTACTAATTCTTTGAAATAATGGTTTCCTTCCAAGTAAATGCTTTATACAAACGTATTTGTCATCTATCTCCCTCATAAAAGATCAACAGAAAACATATATTGAGGGAGGGAGTTTCCATAAGCTTTTCAGTTCCTTTTATTCAAAGCATATGGGCATTTACTCTGGTCTTTTTCTTGCCCAATATAGCAAGTAAGTCAACAAGCATTTATTAAGAACTTAGTAATATGCCAGGGCCTGTGCTAAGTGCTAAGGACACAGGTAAAAACCCAGTACCTGATTTCAAGAAGACACCACCTAATTAGGATGAGACAACTAACATGTACAAATAAGTTATGTACAGGATAAATAGCACATAAGTAAAAGAAGGAAAATAGCAGAATTGGGAGTTCAGAGAAACTCTCTGAGAAAGGGTAGGACCTAATAATGTTACAAAAACTCATGATAAAATGTCAAATGAAGACTCACTATTCTCACTTCCCAGTAAGAATGAAGATATAATTAAATGTGGCTTGATGCACCTGATCTGTTTTTCCAGTTGCTGCAGCTGGTCCCAAGTTGGAAATCAGCATCACTCATTACCTGATCTAATGGTTCATATCCAAAGACTAAATAAACAAAATTTTACAAGATTTTCTGCCTTACTGGAAAATGACTTCATCCTTTCTTAAATTAGCAACACTACTAATGCCCAATTCAGATGAGTTAAACAAAACAAAACAAAAAACGCAGCCTATCTCCAGTGGATTGCAGACTTTTCAAGACTGAGTGTGCATAAACAGCAGGAGAGTTTGTTTTCAACATCCTTCTATCCTCATCTAGTACCCATAGCTGGAACGCCTTTCTTCTGTGCTTAATCTCCTTCACTGTTAACTAAGCCGCCCTCCCAGTTTTATATGGTTCCCATTTTCTTCCTTCAATTATGTCTCATCAACTAATTACTCTGTTCGCTATGCAATACTGAGTATCAATTAAAAATAAGTTCATTTACTAGGTGGGATTAAATTTTAAATTTAACCTACTGGTACTTCAGAAAGTTAAGGAATGATCCTAACATAAGTAGTGATGTTTAATATAAGAGGGGTCAAGCTTCTTCCTCTTTACATTCCTTCTGCCAGATCTTGGTCCAAATATCATCTCAAATCTAGTTCTTTATCTTTCAATCAGGGTAGTAAGACATGGAGCTAAATGCCTTCTAACATCCTTTTCAGCTCTGAATCTTCGATCTTCTAGCTCCAAGTTTGGCCTCATTCACAGGATTCCTCACCCAGCACACTCTCCTGCTCATCACTTAACTGCCAACAAGAAAGACTCCAATAAGTGAACCAAAGTGGGGAAAGTGAGTTAGATGGAGGGGGATCCAGGGATCCGGAGCATCCAGAGTCCCAGGGGCTGTCCAGGACAGCACAAAGAGCCTCTCACCAAACAAAGCCCAGACTGGGCTCTGCCCAGAAAGGGAGAGGAATAGGGAAAGGGTGGGCCCGGGATACAGGTGGGCCAGAAAGGCTGGCTTACCCAAAGCAAAGCACTGCAGAATAACTAAACAAAAAAAGGCAAAACGCTGTTATGAGACATGGAATACCCAAGGCATACAGCCATAAAAGAGCTCCAAAACTCTTGGAAGTAAAGAAGGAAGACAAAGTCAGACACACTGTTGTCAATGTCCAATTTAGGGCTTTGGGAGTCACTATCTTCTGCAAATACGACAGGAATGGAAAAAGTTGTTGAACTTCCTGAAGGGATTGCAAATACCGCTAACACATTGCTACTTCTTATAAATAAGCATTTATTCAACACCTTCTATCTGTTAGGCATTATGCCAGGTGCTAGAGATACAAACACTAAAATGAAAGTCGTTGCCTCAAGGAGCTTACATTCTAACCGGCAAGACAGCACACAAGCATCCATGCAACTATTTGCGCACACACACAGTCACTGCAAAAGGGGGGTGGGGCAGAGATGGGCCTGGCCTCTCAGCTGGGGATCGGGAAACATTTCGTGCTCTACGTGACCCTAGAGCTGAGTGGGGAAAGTAACATCTAAGAGATCTGGAGAGGTGGTCTTGTTATGAAGATGTCACAGTGTAGAACCTCGAAGCTCCCACTTTATCCAAGAGTGAACAGGAAGTTAGTAGAGGGGGGAGGAAGGAGAGAAGAAGAAAGACGCAGGGAGGGAGGGAGAGAGAGACAGAGAAAGACAGAGACAGAGAGACAGAGAGACAGAGAGAAGGGGAGAGAGACAGAGAGAAGGGGAGAGAGACAGAGACTAGAGTTCAAATTTGACTTCAGACACTTCAAGCTGCATGCATGACCCTGAGGAATTCCCTTAATCCCATTTCACTCTGATACCTTTGCCAAGAAGACTTCAAATGAGGTCATGAATCAGACACGACCAAAGAAATAAAATAAAAACACAATAATGGAGGCCCACAAAACCCAATTAGCATCACCCCCATAGAGAACTATGTTACTGCCATGTGTGTATTTTGTAAAGCACACAATTTTAAGAATAGACCTATTTTGGTTATCATTCTAGAAAGAGAAAGCTGTGGAGCAGTAATTTTTTCACTGCAGGGAGCAGTTAGTACCAGTTTTCTGCATATTTCTGCAAATTTTCAAGTCTTTCAGTGTTATATTAATGGAACTTTGGGCATTTAATTCAACTTAAATTTGTCAAAAAAATTTTTACTGACCAATAGATCTAAGTCCAGGTCATAGCTATAGATTACAAGATTATAGATTATTAGTCAAATGCTTAGTACAGTGCCTGCTGATTCTATGTCCTCATTTAGAAGAAACAGCACTTATTCCAAAACTACTCAGTTTACATATTGGGGCAAATATAGTTCAGACAGTTTAAGGAGCTGTCCCAAAGATCTGATTCTGGTCCTCAGGACACAGTACCATATTCTGCCTTACAAATACTCACACTCACAATATATACTTAGGCTATCAAGTCCATGGAGGCAGGGACCAGTTTAACCAAATTGTCTTCCTGCTTGCATAGTGGAAATTGAAGAGATACCATTTAATTCAAGAAAGGCTGAACAAGTACATAATTGTGGTATATAATTCTAATGAAATATTATTATGCTATAAGAAATGATGAAAGGATGGTTTCAGAAAAATCTGGGAAGATTTTTATGAACTGATGCAAAGAAAAGTGAGCAGAACAAGGAGAACATCATACACAGTAACAGTAATATTGTAACAATAATCAATAGAGAAAGAATTACTCTGATCAATACAATGATCCAAGATAATGCCAAAGATTGGTGAAAAATGCTATGCACCTCCAGAAAAAGAACTGATAAATTCAGAGTCCAGACTGGATTAAATTTTCTTTCATTTTATAATAAATAACACTTTAATAAATTAATATTAATAAATGATAAACACTTTCAATTTTTCTAGATTAAAGCTTAAACAATACTCTCAAAAAACATTCAAGTTGTCTAAGCACAAGAAAAATAAGCAAACTATTACCTCAGTATTAGCTAAAAGGAGATTCATAGATCTGGGTAACAATTGAAATTGCCTCTGAACTTCTTCCAGGTTTTACATATAACAAATAAAAAGTACAAAAATAAATATGGATGATAGTATTAGGTCCTATGAAAACCAACAAAAGCCTGATACACATAGTTACCTACTCCTGAATATACAATTTATAACAAGGATAATGTAACTTTAATCTTGAGGTGGTTGCCTTGTCCTTGTGTGCTTACAAAGCTACTAAGATTTTTTTGACAACCAGCGTCCTCCTTTTCCTGGCCCTGCCACAACCAACTACTCCTTATTTACCATTGACAACACCAATTCTTACTCATTATGCTTCCTAATCAGTAAAAAGTAGAAGCTGATCTCTATGTCTCAAAGTTCTATAATTCTATCCCAAGTAAATGATTCCTCTTTCTAAGAACATCTCTCAAATACCACAGCTTTCTGCCAATGTACACAAAACAGGAAATTTAAATTTATTGAGTATCAACCATATATAGGGCATTGTGTCAGATAATGATACAAAAAAAAAAAAAAAATTGAAAAAATAGTTCCTACCAGAGAAATGAGGTAAATGAATATCATGTTCAGGGAAAACCAAGTAAATCAAGGGTAAATAAAAAAGACCTACATACATCCAATTCCACCAGAAATCAAGATTCCCACCCCCCAAAAAATATTCAGTGGATTCATATGAGGGAGGCCAGGGGGAAGAGAGAAAGAGACAGAAAGAGAAATAAAGAGACAGAGACAGAGAGACAAGACAGAGACACAGAGAGAGAGATGGCTCAAAAATATTAACTCAAAGCTCAATGCCTTTTAAAGAGCCACCAAATAAATATATAATCATGTTAGAACTAGAAAGAATTTTTGAAAAAATTCAACCCCCTCATTTTACAAATGAGGAAATTGAGGCACAGAAAAGACTGAATGTGCCCAGAAGAACATGGATTCATCTTTTAATTATATTATGGGGCATTATATTAACAGCCAATTTTTAATAAACATTATAGTTTAAAATAATAGTTAAAAAAAGAACTTTATTGACATGTATTTTGTAATACTTAGCATGGAGACTGAAATTTTCAAATTGCCACAAAATGTTATCCCAAACCTTGAAAATGGGATAATTTGAGGCAATAAATTAATTCACTTGCCCACGACCCACATCAGAATCAAAAGTTTCCATTCCCTAAAACTCTTTAGTTTCACTTTCATTGATAATTTCAGTTTGTCGTTTTATGTTTTTAAACCATTTTTAAAAATTTCTCTTTTAAAAATTTACAAGATGAAAATAGAGAAGACAAAGATAATTAAATATCATTTCCTTTCTGTCTCATACCTGTTGCTCATCCTCCATGACGTTACTGGCGAATTCAAAGACCAGATCGTTTTGTTGGACAACAGCAGCCATAATAAAGCATTCCCTTTAATGCTTCATGAGAAAAAATTTCAGGTTCAAGTATCAGATGAAGATTTCAATATTCAACTTGCTGTACAAATTACAGGTATCAAAAACACAAAATTTTCTGGGTTTTCCGGTGTTTTAATATAAACAAAGGAAGCCTTCTATTGGTTTATTTTTCTTCATTTAGATGTCTTCCCCTAAAAACAAAAACAAGTCCCATCATTAGCTTCCATTTAACAAAGCACTTAACAACTAACATAGCAAGAGGAAGTCTTACCAAAAAAAAAAAAAAATCAATTCTAGGGGCACCTACCAGTTAAAAGGATCACACATAAATGAGGGACTTGGACTAGTCTCTGAGGTGCCTTACAGCTATAAAACTATGTATGAGCAAGTCAACGATATAGTATTTTCTAGTTGAGAGCTTTTATTAGTTCATAAACATTTTTCCAAAACTACATTATATCTGGAAAATTTTAATTTTAAAATATCTTTAATTAGCAAATATATAATTACTACATAGGCAATAGACAAATAATATCAATTTATTCCTACCTCATTTTTTACCAACCAGGTCAAATTACCCACTTAGAAGTAGCATGAGTATAATCATTTTCCCCTTAGTAAAACATCCCTGCTCAGCCTGTCCTATATAGCAACAATCATTTTTATGTCATGTTTTCTGGTTCCATTCTAAATATTTAAGTTGTCTTTACCTTTCTGTAAATAAGCAGAAGACAAAAAGAACTTCAGGCCCTTAAGAAAAAATCTTCTGAGATACAAAATGGTGTAAAAATGAGTTACTGTGTTTTTCTGGTCTTCAATGCCCCCCCCACCAAATGTACTGAAATGTACCCTTATCTGCAGCACAGGCTTGTGAGTAACAGGAAGGAAACAGCACTGACCACGTCATGGCAAATTAGAACATGCAAAGAACTGCATATTATAAGAAAAGAGCAGAAAGAACTAAAACAATTCAGAAAAATAGGTATATGTTTATTATAAAACCTACCTCTGGACATATATATAAAGGAGGAAAAAAGATTTTTAAATAAATCCTGAGGTATCATTGGTCATAAAACATGACATGAAATAAGTATTGTGAAAAATCAGAACACATTAACATTTACTGATTCTACATGATATTTCAAATGATAGTTCTCATATTAGCCAAGGAATAGAAAGATTGGACATTAATTCTTTAATTGTTTCTTTAAGAGGAGGGCAGAGATCCAAAAACACAGGTTGACGCAGGGTGAATCAGTTGCCCTCAAAACTTAAAGAAAAAAAAAAAAAACCTAGCTAGGTTGTGTCAAGTCATTTACCCTGTTTCTAACTTAAGTAAGGCTCATTTTGTCTATTTTCTGGATACCAGAGATCATCAGCCAAAAATTTGGAATTCCCCAACTAGCAATTAAAACAAAATAAGAGATGGAAAAGAATTCACTCAAACACTGTTTCCTGAGTTGTAATTTAGAAAATTCCCAATATTTCAAATAGTCTTAAAAGTTGCTATAAAATTTTAGGCAAGTGAAGAGGGGGGAAGAGTTTGTATAATTCTAGAGAAATATTCATTCAAAATATTAAAATATGTATGTAATTATGAGAACCATACATAACAAATATTGTACAAGTTATTTTTAAATTAGATTTATAAAGAAGTAGAGCTTTTGTAACTCTGTATTAAAGAAACACCAATTAAGAATAAACCATGGAAAACTGGGACACTGATGTATTGTTGGTGGAATTGTGAACGGATCCAGCCATTCTGGAGAGCAATTTGGAACTGTACTCAAAAAGTCATCAAACTGCATACCCTTTGACCCAGCAGTGTTTCTATTGGGCTTATATCCCAAAGAGATCTTAAAGGAAGGAAAGGGACCCACATGTGCAAGAATATTTGTGGCAGCCCTTTTTGTAGTGGCTAGAAACTGGAAACTGAATGGATGCCCATCAGTTGGAGAGTGGCTGAATAAATTATGGTATATGAATGTTATGGAATACTATTGTTCTGTGAGAAATGACCAGCAGGACGATTTCAGAGAGGCCTGGAGAGACTTGCATGAACTGATGCTGAGTGAAACGAGCAGAACCAGGAGATCATTATACACAGCAACAACAATACTATATGAGGATCAGTTCTAATGGACATGGCTCTCTGCAACAATGAAATGTTTCAAACCAGTTCCAATTGTTCACTGAAGAAAGCCATATACACCCAGAGAGAGGGATGTGAAATATGGACCACAACATAACATTTTCATGCTCTCGGATTGATGTTTGCTTGCATTGTGTTTCCTTTCTCAGATTTTTTTTTTCTTGTAGATACAATTTTTCTTGCACAACAATGATAAGTGTGGAAATATGTATACATATATTTGATTTGTCAAGTATGTTAACATAATTAACATGTACTGGATATCCTGCCATCTAGGGGAGGGGTGGGGACTAAGGGGGAAAATTTTGTAACAGAAAGCTTTGTAAGGGTTAATGTTGAAGAATTACCCATACATGTGTTTTGCAAATAAAAAGTTTTAATAATTAAAAAAAAAAAGTAAACCATGGCTGAGTTCTAGAGATAGAGATGAAAGCTGCACAGTCCTTATCCTTAAAGGCTTACAGTGAAATTAGTGGATAAGCTGTGCACAGGGAACAAGCACTAAGTTCATAAGCATTTCAGAAGTGAGCATAAGTTCCGTGTGGGTATGACAGACAGGCTGCATAAAAGTAGAGAGAGTCAAGAAAAGATGGTGAGAATACAGAAGGCAAGCAAAGCCTAGTAAAGAAACACAGAAAAAGTTGATATATGCATAACAAAAACTAGTAGAAATTCCCCAAAAAATCCACTCCCCCAAAAAAAGAAGAAACTATATGGGAGTCAACAAGACACATTCAGGATTGAAAAAAATTAAGCTACAAAATGCTCTTAAAGATAAAAAATAAAAATTTGAAAAAAAAAATTTGTTTTCTGAGACAGGGTCTATCTCACCTTGTTCCTTCTCACTGCATAAACTGGCACAGGAGTTGGCCTGATTCATTTTTAACCTGGACAAATTAGTCTTTCCTTAGTCCTCCCACTCCAACCCTATAGTTTTAAAACACCTACAGCTCATTATGCATGATGTCCTAACTGCCAAATCTCGGCCTTTTCTCAGTCCTCCTCCTTGTCCTCTGCAGCATTTGACAATGTTGTCTCCCTGTTGCTCTCCAGGTTTTCGGGACAATGCTCCCCCCCTTCCATCTGGGTGGCCACTGGCTCCTCAATCATCTTCATCATCTCATCCCTTTAATATATACTCAAACCCTCCCTCTCTCCCTCTCCAGTCTCCCTACCAACATTGACCAAAGTCTGGGTTGTGTATGTTCTGTATAGGCCTACATACATACAGGTTATCTCTTCTAAAGCCAGGATAGTTTCACTTTTGTCTTTATATCCTCGGGCTTAACTAATACCATGTCTTACCCAGAGCAGACTCTTCAATAATTCTTGAATGACTGTCAAAACTCAAAATAAATAATAAAAACAATCAGGAAAACTGTATTGCATAAAGCAGTGTAGACTCACAATTTAAAACTAATTATTCCACTTCATAAGACTCAAGGGAGAGAAAAAACTAGATGATTCTCTTATTATCCATACAAATTTTTCCTCTATCTTTATAAAGTAATGTGTAATACAGGGAGCTGGGGCTTTCCCATGGCAAGAGCAGCTCACCTAGCTTAGAGTTGTAGCTCTAAACCTGAAGGTGGCTTCAAACAGAGATGTCTCCTCCCAAACAAGACAAAACTGAGTCACCCAGAAGAATGGGACTAATATCTTGGTCCAGTTAGAAATCAGAAATGTGGAAGGTGATACGAAATGTCCCGAAGAACAGCAATGATTCCCCCCACCAGGAAGCTCCCCGATTCCAGATGCTGAGAGACACTATCTCAAGAACAAAGAGATGGGGGGGGTCCAATTCAGAAAGGAAGTCATAATCCAGTTGCTATTGCAAAAGGGAGGCAGATGGACGACCTGAAACTCAGCACCCAAATGTCAGGCACAGCTGGCTCAGCAAAGCGCCCTAACTCACCCTGGAGGGAGGGGAGTCCTGCACTGGAAGCAGCTTGATTGAGCCTTGACCCCCATACTGAATCTGAGTTACACTTCCCTTTTTTGTTTACTAGCTCAACTCCACCACAAGACGCCTTTAATCCTGGCAGAGAGCAGATGGCACTAACTGCCATGAAATAATGGAGAGGCTGAATTAACCCTTTGAGTGACTCAAGGACTCCTCCAAACTAATGCTCCCAGACAACTAAAGATTTAGAGTTGTCAGGGACCACAAGTATCAATAGCACAGACATAGGCAACTTCTAATAAAAGATAATCGTGACATTTTTTTTTATTTTTAACATTCTCAGAAAGTTTGGTGGTATTTGGTTCAACTGTTTTCAGTTATGTCTATTTCTTGTGATCCCATGAGTGGTCTGCTATTTCCTTCTCCAACTCATTTGACAGATGAGAAAACTGGCAAGCAGGGTGAAGTAACCTGCCGGGAATCACACAGCTAGTAAGTGTCTGAGGCCACATTTGAACTCAGGAAGATCAGTCTTCCTGACTCCCAGGATTTGGCACCTACGGCAGCTTTGCAGCCCTCAAATAGAACACTCTGTCACAGTTTTTTAGCAGAGTTACAAAGTCAAAGAAAGATGCAAATATTGAAAAAAAAAATTAACTGCAGGAAGACAGAAAGGTTAAATATGTACATATAATATTGAATCACAAATGGAAATCATATAATAAATTTGTAAACTCCATGTGAATCATTTTGGAAATGTTTTATTTAATTATTTTTCACTGATAGGATCTTAGATTCATAGACTGCAAAAACACATCTTTTTTAACTCCATCCAGTACTGCTACAAATCACACATTACATGCACTAGGAAAACACTAGAAATTTCTCCATTAAATAAAAGAAAAAAGCAAAGATACTTCATTTCCCTGCTTTTATCTATAGAGTTCATTCTCCCTACAACTATTTGATATAGAGCTAAATTGCTAGCAAAAGCTTGGATAAGAAAAAAGAATTGAGGGGAACATAGGTGAAAAAGCTTAAAAATCTGCTAGGGAATTAAGGAAAACTTAACTGAATAGGAACTTCAACAAATATACAAATAAATTCACATAAATTATCAGCATTTTGTATAGTTCCAAAAACTCAGGTCAAAGAGATTTTTTTAAGATTCCATTTAAAATTACATAATATTTGGAGAGCCACCTACCTAGACACACAGGGGAATTCTATGAATACAAATATAAAACACTCTATTGAAAATAAAGACAGACTAATTAGAGAAATATTATTAGTCATGTGTATACTGAGCCAATATAATAAAAATTACAACACTAAATTATTACTTTTGGAAGATGTCTAGCAGAAAACATATAGTAGTTCAAACTACTATATTTGATTTATATGAAGTTTAACAAATCATATATAGTAGTTATTATATGTTTTTTGCTAGACTTCATCATTAGGACAAATACATATGCTAGGATATGACCCAACTATATAAGTGACATATATAAAAGGTAGCATCTGATTTGTTTATCAGAAAAAAAAATTACTTTTCTGATGCATAAATATGGGAAGAATTATTAACTAAATAAGGGATAGATGGAATCAAAGAAGATAAAATGGGCAAATTTGATTACATAAAATTCAAAAGTTTTTTGCATAAATAAAATCCTTCAAATATGTAAGAATAAGTCATTTCCCAGTTGACAAATGGTTAAAGAAAAAGTATTGGGGGCAGCTAGGTGGCACAGTGGATAGAACCCCAGCCCCTCCAGGGCAAGTCACTTAACTCCAATTGCCTCAGCACCAAAAAAAAGTATTGGTAATTACATAAGAAATCCAATTTTTCAATAGTCATGTGAGAGACATTGCTCCAAATCACTTAATGATTAGAAAAATACAAACTGAATTGACTCTTGAGGTTCCACCTCACACCTATCAGATTGGCAAACAAAAAAAGAAAGTCAAATATATAAATGTTACAGGGAAATGGGCATAATGACATACTGTTTATTGAACAGTGAATTGATTTCACTGTCTAGAGAGATATTTCAAAGGGCACCTAAGCAGTCACTAAATTGTGCATTGTCCTATGACCCAGCAATACCACTACTATAGGCTTAGGCTTAAAACTAAGATCAAAGAAAAGGATCCAAATGTCCAAAAATATCTCTAGTGCCACTTTTTGGTAGCAACGAACTGAAAACTAAGAGGATGGTCATCATTTGGGGAATGACTGAAGAAATTATGACATATGAAGGTAATGGAATACTATTTTGCTATTAAAGTGTTAAGTGAATAGTGGCAGAGAAATTCTGAAAGATCTGTATGAATTGAATCAGAATAAAGTGAAAAAATCCAGAACATTTTATATATGGTAACAACACTGTGAAAATGTTGTTTGTGAAAGCCATAAGTAATCTGATTAATTCACTAATCAATCGGCATTCCCTTGGACAGTGATGCATACCTCCTGTCCAAAGGGTCCTAGACTCCAAGATCAGATTTTTATTTTAACAAGCATATTATTAAAAGTACATATTGAATGTTATACTATCAAGGAGGTACTTCACAAAGCTACATGAAATAAAACCAGAACTAATGGAAAAAAAAATCTAGCATATCAAAAGACTGGTAGATGAATGGAACAGACTAAATAAGAATAATACTGAAATTTAAAATTTCACTATAAGATAAATCCCAAAGTATCAACTAACTAGGAAAGAACTCACTATTTGAGAAGAATTACTGGGAAAATTAAATTGGAAAACAAATTTGGTAACCCCAAACATTTGGGTGACTTCAATACTAAAGATCACAACATGAAAAAAATTAGAAGCAGCACATCAAATACCTTTCAAAGCTATAGCTAGGAGTTAATTCTTAACCTAGCAAGGATAGATGTAATCACAAAAGATAAAATAAGGGTAACCTGAAATTTAAAAGATTTTGTATAAGATACAGTGAAACTGGAATAAAAAGCAAAGGGCTAAATCAATGAAAAAATACATTGTATCACTAAATATACATAAAACCAAAAGCCATTCTCCAATAAACAATTCTAAAAAGAATTGCAAATTGTAAAAAATGACAATTCTCCATATCACTAATGATAAAAGAAATAAAAATCAAAATGATTATAAAGTTTTACCACACTCAATAAATTATCAAAGATGACAAAAATGACAAAATGTTGCAAGGGCTATGAATTAGTTCAACCACCAGTGGTAAGATAAGCAGATAAATTGCATTACTGTCAAATCTGAAAATTGGTCCAACCATTCTGGAAAGCAATTTGTTCATGTTTTTTGACCCAGGGATTCCAGTGCTAGGCAAATAACCAAAGGAGGTCAATGTTTGTTTTTTTTTTTTAAGGGTCCCATCATTCTTAATAATAGCAAAAACCTAGATGATGTAGGTGATGATCAGTTGGAGAATTTGTAAAAAATACTAAATGAATATAACGGGACATCACTGAGTAGTCCTCCCTCTTCAGAGACATGATGAACTATGTGAAAGTGACAGACATGAGACATGGTCATTTTGTTGGTTAGTTACATATAATTATACTTTTCATGCAGCAGATGGATGGGAAAAACCATAGTGGTATTTCAGAAAAAGACAATTTTTACGCTTTTTTATTTTTTTAAAAGAAAGGTCATTGGTAGATTAAAGTAAGCTACTGCCTATTATCAAGACTTTTAATTTATTCTGAATAAATTATGGTATATGAATGTTATGGAATATTATTGCTCTCTAAGAAATGACCAGCAGGACGATTTCAGAGAGGCCTGGAGAGACTTGCATGAACTGATGCTGAGTGAAACGAGCAGAACCAGGAGATCATCATACACAGCAACAACAGTATTACATGATGATCAATTCTGATGGACATGGCTCTCTGCAACAAAGAATTGTCTCAAACCAGTTCCAATTGTTCACTGAAGAAAACCATATACACCCAGAGAGAGGGATATGAAACATGGACCACAATGTAACATTTTCATGATTTCTATTGATGTTTGCTTGCATTGTGTTTCCTTTCTCAGATTTTTCTTTCTTGTAGATACGATTTCTCTTGCACAACTTGTCAACTATTATTACATTATTAACATGTAGTGGACTTCCTGCCAACTAGGGGAGGGGACTGGGGGTAAAATTTGTAATGGAAAGCTTTGTAAAGAGCAATGCTGGGGAACTACCCATACATATGTTATACAAATAAAAAGCTTTAATGAAAAAAAATAATAAAAATAAAAACATTTAAAAAGGATGATTTTTAGGGGCAGCTAGGTGGCACAGTGATTAGAGCACCAGCCCTGAAGTCAGGAGGACCCGAGTTCAAATCCAGTCTCAATCACTTAACATTCCCTAGCTCTGTGACCCTGTGCAAGTCATTTAACCTCAAGTGCGCCTCAGCAAAAAGCAAAAAAAAAAAAAAAAAAGACTTGTTCACAACAAGTGATATAAGCAGTACCATACAAGAAACAAACACAACAGAAGAGCAGTTCATAAGAAGAATAAGGGGCAATATTGCAAGTTCACAAAATATTTCAAAAACCAGGGGAAAAAAGCCTCTAAAATACTAAATGAACAGAAAGATATGGACAAGAACCACCTAGGATGAAAGGCACGGGTTTGTTGTGGTCTGCAATGCACCTGTGGAAGGAGAGTGATCAAATGTTTTATAATAGTTTTACTGATAACTCAGCATTTCCCACAGAGGAAATAATTTGTAGCTACCATTTTGAGCCTACTCTCCTCAGGGTACAGGAGAGTATTCCCTGGTTTCAGGAGAATTTTTTTTCTAGGCACACCTTTTCAGTAAACATCCCTTTGCAAAGGCTAGTAGATTTTAATGGCTTATCAATGATAAATGAGGAGATGAAGTTGTTCAATGACACTGGAAAGATTTTAATTTCGGCAAATAACACTGAGAGAATAATCATTGGCTAATGGAGATGGGCATAGCAAGAGAACCAGGATAGCAAATATCCTACAGTACATTAGAAAATTCCACCACCTCTTAGGAATAGCCCCTAGAGCTCTGAAGAAAAGATGTAGCCAGCCAAACTCTAGGGATCCAATCTAATAATTACAAGTGTGAGCTGGCAGAATAAATCCAGTCCTACTAGGTAAGGTAAAGGCTCACCAATAGTGTCTCCAAGGGAAGGTAGTAGAAAAGGAAACTAGAGATATAAAAAGCATTATGGCATGGAGATGGTCAGAAAATAGTAGTGCAATTAGGAAGGCACTGCCCTCCCTACCCCAGACAAAAAAAGGCAAGATGTGATGAAAGCATTAGTAACCATGTGCCTAGAGAGGAAGGCAAGAATAACAAGATCTGGCAACTGATTCGATTTGTTTTAGAAAGCAATACATATTCTAATCATGAGGAAAGGGGAATCAACAGAATCAAAGTCTGTGGAGAGCATCAGAGATCATCCCAGCTTCTTGGACAGGAAGGAACATTAATGAGGAGTCTGTGGAGCTCCAGATGGACAAACTCAAGGCAAGGATCCATTTTTCAGTAGTGCAAGTAAGGCCTCATGGAAGTTTGAACCAAGGTAAAGACCATGAGAGAGGCGGGGAGAAAGGACAGATGGCAGAGAAGTTGAAGATTTAGCAACTAGGTAGACACAGTGGAGGAAGTAAAAGCAGTAAGGGAAGGATGCTACCAAAGGAGCAAGCTTAGGGACAGGATGGAGATATTCTCCATAATAATAAGTTAGAAAGAAGGATACATTTAAGAAGATAACAGATTTTGGTTTAGATATGAAAAGGTTGAAGTGACTATGGGACATCCACATAGAGATATGCACCAAGCAGCTGGTTATTATAAAGGGCTAGATGGAAGAACTCAAGCTCAAGTACCAGGTTAGAATTGTAGCTTGTCCACTTGCCACTTGTGTGACTTGTGGGAAAATTACTGAAGCTTTCTAGGTCTCAACTGGTTTACTTCTAAAATGAGCGAGTTGGACTAACTTACCTAATTTCCCCCTTCCAGCTCTAAAGGTATGATTCTAAGTTAACAGCCCATAGGGCTTGAGCTCCCTGAAAATAAGTGATTGATTTGAATGGCCCAACAAAAGAAATTGAACTGGGACAAGTAAGGGGAAGATTTCCTAGGAAATCTGGGACTTGGATGGCAGAAATTACATTTACAGCAAAGCTTTATACAATATGTCAAAATAAGCTCTGAATGGATAAGAGACCTTGACATAAAGGACCACATGTTTGTTTAAGACAAATATAGGAGAACAGAAGAATGTACCTTTTATACGTACAATAGTTTGGGAGGAGAATCCATAACCAAACAAGGTATAGAGTAAAGAATAATATACAACAATAGATAAAGGGAATGGGATAAATAATATCTGAAGTTTCTTCCAATTCTAAAATGACTGCCTCATGAATCATGAACCAATTGAGAAAATAAACAGTAATATAGAGAAAAACAATTCTAAAGCTGTCAAAACTCAACAATCATGAAATGATAAATCTTGACTGCATAAGACTGATGAAAAGACATACTTGCCTTTTTTCCCAGGCAGAGGGGGGTAGAATATGCTATCAGACATGATCAATGTGTCAGCTTCTTTTATTTAAATATACTATTGGAAGGGAAGTATTGGGAAGTTGTTTACACACTAAATATCTCTGTAGTCAGAAATGAAAAGTATTTGAATAGCAATGATTTTCAAAAGGCTGCTCCAAAACGTCAATAATCATCTAAAATTGATAATTATTCCCTTCCATCAGAAAAGTCTTTTAAGGAAAATGAAGCTCTAATTGCCAAAGAAATAAATAATCTATGATACATAATGTTAACTGGTTACAATCCTCTTTACTAGTGAGGATTATGAAGAGCTGATAATCATTCATGTTCATGTACATGCTGTGTCAAGATTTTCACAAAAATACCAGTTATTAAATGTCTATAAAGTATCCAATTTAGAAAATTCTAAGGTATAGTTATACTTCTCATTATAATGCGCCGTAATTGGTATAACTTGACCAATGTAGTATTCTACTATATAAGTGTTGTTCAAAATATCACAACATTTCTTATATCTCTTTTTTTTTATTAAAAGCTTTTTATTTACAAAACATGAGTGATTTTTCTACATTGACCTTTGCAAAACTTTTTTTTTTGTTCCAAGCTTTTCCCCTCCTTTCCCCCACCCCCCACTCCTAGATGGCAGGTAATCTAATACATGCTAAATATGATAAATTATATGAAAAATCCAATATATGTATACATATCTATACAGTTATCTTACTGCATGAGAAACATCAGATCTAGAGAGAAGAAAAAATAAACAACCTAAGAAGGAAAACAAAATGCATGGAAATATTCACAGAAAGCGTTAAAATGCTGTTGTGGTCCGTACTCAGTTCCCACAGGCCTCTCTCTGGATGTATATGACTATCTTCATCGCTGAACAATAGGAACTGGTTTGAATCACATCACTGTTGAAGAGAACCATGTCCATCAGAATTGATCATCGTATAGTCTTGTTGCTGTGTATAATGTTCTCTTGATTTCACTCAGCATCAGTTCATGCAAGTCTCTCCAGGCTTCTCTGAAATCATCCTGCCGGTTGTTTCTTACAGAGCAATAATATTCCATAATATTCATATATCATAATTTATTCAGCCATTCTCCAATTGATGGGCATCCCTTCAGTTTCCAGTTTCTTGCCACTACAAAAAGGGCTGTCACAAACATTCTTGCACATGTGGGTCCCTTTCTTTCCTTTAAAATCTCTTTGGGATATAGGCCCAGTAGAAACACTGCTGGGTCAAAGGGTATGCACAGTTTGATCACTTTTTGAACATAGCTCCAAATTGCTCTCCAGAATGGTTGGATCCGTTCACAGTTCCACCAACAATGTATCAGTGCCCCAGTTTTCCCACATCCCCTCCAACATTCATCGTTACCTTTTCCTGTCATTTTAGCCAATCTGACAGGTGTGTAGTGGTATCTCAGAGTTGTCTTAATTTGCATTTCTCTGATCAATAGTGATTTGGAGCACCTTTTCATGTGACTAGAAATAGTTTCAATTTCTTCATCTGAAAATTGTCTTCATATCTTTTGACCATTTAAGAATTCAAGCCATTCTCCAATTGATAATTTCTTATATCTCTTTATGAAAAATCATTTCAACAACAAAATCAATTAAGGCAAACATCACAACACTGCTAGTGATCATTTGAATCAGTACCTCACTACTCCAAGGGCTTGCCCATATTGAAACTTAATAGAATTAGTAGAATTTTCAGAATTATTCCAACACTCCCATTTAATAAATGGGAAAACTCAGAAAGATCACCAACATTCTTTCAAATCATATAACCAGTAAAACAGACTCCTAAAATTAGTGATTCTATTCTATTCCTAGAAACTTTTTAAGCAATATATTTAGAAAGGTAAATGATTGAAACAGGGAAGTCAAAAGCAAAAAGCCAAGAATTCCTTTAAATGAATATACTGACTAAAAATGCGAGCAGAACAATCCCACAAATTATAGTATTCCTTTGACTCTACTAAGCTCAAAATGCTTTCTACATTGTTTTCTATGTTAATCCTGACAACACCCTCATGAGGAAAAAACATAGCAAGTCATTTCTAACCATATTTTTGCACAGAGAGCCAATAACACAGAAGGATGAAACTAATTACTCCCAAGGTCACAAGACAATTAATTATAAAGTTAGGTACTTCCAGACTATTATCTTCTTTCACTGTTAATAATGCTTTTTTCCTAATCTGTCATTCTCTCCATCTACTAGTTTAACACAAAAGCACTTGAGAATGCATGTATGTAAAAGCCTAGTATATAGCTTCATATGTAAGTCATTAAAATATTTTTAATACTTTTAAAATAAAAGCTTAGATTTCTACTTCTCAGCTACATTGCTGGGACTAACGTGCACACTGCTAAAGCAGGAGCAGAAATACTTAAGTTAATAAGGACAACCTAAAAGAATTTATCAAAATGAGGTCACAGAAAAGCTCTTTGCTTGGACTGCCCCTGTGATAAGTTACATGCTAAAAACAAGGGCAGTTCTAATCCTGCAATTCTCAGAGAGGAGACAGCACCCTTTAGTGCATGAGCCTTAGCTGGCTAGCTTAAATTAAACCATTCCCTAGATCAAACAGGAGAAACCAGCTGCCGTGGTATTGGCACCAGGCTCCAATGGTCTCAAGGACTGTGTCTCCTCTAACCTGCCTTTTGATACCTGTTCAATTCAGAGAACTGCCTCTACACACACACCCAGAGGGGGAGGGGAGGTGCCCGGTGTCCTCCCCTAACATCACTTGTGGTATCTTGCATGTAGATTCTTTTAAATCAGGATTTAAGGTTCCCTTTCTCATTCATCAAAAACAGCTTGAGCTTCCTGAAAATGCAGAATTTAATTTTTTTTGAAGAAAAACAATGTTTTTAACCACTGGGTAGGGGCTGTCCTCCTGTCACCTCCCCCTCACTAGCTCAGCAGACAAAGACCACCATCCTTCCAACCTGAAGAGGGCCTGAGCAACGCTAGCAATCTTACCTTTGCTTTGACCACCCTAATTGTTAAAATATCAGTGAGATCCAAGAGAATAAATCGGCTCCCCTTCAAAACTTTCTCCTTTCCCTGACGCCAAGCTGAACAGCCCCAGAACTCTTGGGGCCAATTGCAATGACTCACAGTCCAGACCTGAAATTCCAGTTCTTTTGCATTGCTCTAGCTTTCCTTCATCTGCCTGCCTGGCCTACCTGGTATCCGATTACACAGTACCAGCATTTGTAGCACCTTGCAAAACAGCTCAACATATCACATACCTAGATCTGTCTATACCTGTTGGCCTCAGAATTAACCCTTTACAAGACTGATTCTCAAAAAGAAACGTCTAGCAAAAATCTATAATAGGCAAGGGCAGTTACACTCAGTCACTAAAAAACTGTTTATTTCACAATAGAAAAAAAAATGAAAAGTCAATATTAGAGGGGCTTCTGGAAGACAGATGTTAAGCACTATGGTGAAATTGTAAATGGATTCAATTATTCTGAAAAATAATTCAGATAAAGGCCTCATTTCTAAAATATAGAGAATTGACTCAAATTTATAAGAATTCAAGCCATTCTCCAATTGATAAATAGTGAAAGGATATGAACAATTTTCAGAAGAAATTAAAACTATATGTAGTCATATGAAAAAGTGCTCCAAATCACTATTGATCAGAGAAGTGCAAATTAAGACAACTCTGAGATACTACTCCACACCTGTCAGATTAACTAAAATGACAGGAAAGGATAATGACAAATGTTGGAGGGGATGTGGGAAAAATGGGAGTTATCAAACTGTGCATACCATTTGACCCAGCAGTGTTTCTACTGGGCCTATATCCCAAAGAGATCTTAAAGGAGGGAAAGGGACCCACATATCCAAAAAATGTTTGTGGCAGCCCTTGTTGTAGTGGCTGGAAAATGGAAACTGAAAACTGAATGGATGCCCATCAATTGGAGAGTGGCTGAATAAATTATGGTATATGAATGTCATGGAATATTATTGTTCTGTAAGAAACGACCAGCAGGATGATTTCAGAGAGGCCTGGAGAGACTTGTATGAATTGATGCTGAGTGAAATGAGCAGTACCAGGAGATCATTATACACAGCAACAACAAGACTATATGATGATCTATTCTGATGGACATGGCTCTCTTCAACAATGAGATGATTCAGACCAGTTCCAATTGGTCAGTGATGAAGAAAGCCATATATACCCAGGGAGGCCTGTGGGACCTCAACATAGCATTTTGTTTTCCTTCTCAGGTTTTTTTTTCCTTGTAGATACGATTTTTCTTGTACAGCAAGATATAAATATATGACAAATCCAACATATGTATACATTTTAACGCAGTTGTATCTGAGACCAGATTTGAACTCAGGTCCTCCTGAATTCAGGGCTGGTGCTCTATCCACTGCATCACCTAGCTGCCCCCTCCTATACACTTTCAAGTCAAAGAGGAGGGAAAAACCACGTTTCCTAAAACATTTATATTTTTTATGGTATTAAACAGCCAATTCCCCCTTGATATGGGAATGGCTGGATAAACTACGTTCGATGAACTAAATAGAAAATCAGAAATAGCAAAGATCAAATTTTCAGAAAACCATAAGAAAACATTAAACAGATTAATGTCAGAAAGAACCTCAGAAGACATACATTCCAACCCATTCATTTTTTCAGGACAGGAAACTGAGACCTAGGGCTTTGCCAAGGAAGCAGATCTTAGACTTGCATGAATTGATATACAGTGAGGTTAAGAAGAATTAGTAGGTAGGGATGGGGACCAGTCTGGTGATTTCATTCTTACAGGGAACTCTCAATTGAGGTAACTCCCTCAACCAATCAATACAACTTCACTTTCTCTACAAATTCAAAGTGACTTGTTATCAGACCAGGGCTATCAGAAGTGGAACCTAAAGCCAGGTTTTAGGCGATCTCAAGGCTGGTTCTCTATCCACTATGCCATGCTGCCTTACAAAATAAATAAATAAATTTGTGTATGTGTGTGTATGTATGTATATTATTTATATATACATATATATAAAATCAAGTAAAAATGTTGAGTAATTGAAATGACTAAAAATGAATAGATAAGAAAATGAACTTTCCTCCTTTATTTAGTAAATAAAATGTCATATTAACATCTACATAGGTGGTCATCACCATTTTCACTAATCCTTTTAACAATTTTTCTTCATTATAATGGAGCACATGAGAGGGAATGGATATGACTAATGTTAAAACAGACATAAAAAGCTTGTCATTCAAAGAAAAGGATTTTTTTAAATTAAAAAGCAAGATGGCCCAAACTTTTCTTCAGAATAAAGGGATTAATAATCAAAATTATATCCACTATTTTCTTATGATGCCTCTGAACCAATCAAGAAAACACTTTCTTTTCATGGCTATCCAAAACAAACCCGTGACAAGAATGCACACCATTAGGAACATGTAAACATGGTAAAATGTCCTCCACAGCAAACCTGTTTGAGCAGTCAAAGCAGATTTTTTCCCCCTGAAAACAGGAACTAGCCTGTAAGAAACAGCCAGTGTGCTTACAAAAGTGGTTTGCTTTTTTTTTTTTTTGGGGGGGGGACGGGGTTCTGTCATTTGTATGTATCAGCAGAATCTTACTTAGAATGTCTGAGCTGTTATCGGTCACCTAATACAATAACTTTCACAGATAAGAAAGCTGAGACCCAAAGAGGGGAAGACATTTAAATTGTCTAAAATCACATAGTAAATTAGTAACAAATCAAGTGCTTAGTCTGTTAAACAAGTCCTAGAGCTCCAGTCTCTTGACCTGGAGTCCAGAACCAACACACACACACATACACCCCCCAAAACAGACTTGACACTGAAGGATCTTAGAAACATTAAAGCCAACATATAAGTACATCCATGATTTCATTAATGTGGGTGGGCTCTCCTCCCACATCTGCCAATGGTAATAATCCCTCTATAACTGTGTCTCTCTAGACTGGGATAAACTGCTCCTCACATCAGCCACTAGCCACAGAACTTTGCACCCAAGAGGCAGTTAACTCTAGACTGGATAATGGATGACTTCTAAGGTGCTTTTCCAGGTGTAGAATTCTCTATGTGAATTACTCTGTCTGGATATACATTTGAAGATCATCAATAGTCACCATCCATTGCCTTCACTCCTACATACTCAGCTGAAGAAAAGCTGGAGTAAATCATCCCACCAAGTGGATCTATTACAAATTTATGTTCCCTAACTTCATCTGGGCACCATGAAGGCAAAGCACTCCTTTTTCACTTCCCTAATTGCCTCACTCCCTCTCAATACAGCAGCTTTTCCAAACCTTTTTATCTTTTCTCACACTTCCCATGGCTCACCCTACCTACCAAACCTCTCAGCTGATAACTTTACTCCATATTTTACTGGGAAAAAAATGGAGGCCATTTGCCCAGAGCTCCTCCTTTACCCCTGACTCATATGAAGAAGCAGCCTTTCTCCTTGCCAAGAGAAGCCCCCACAGGCAAAAGAGATCCCCCATTCCAATGTCTTCTGGAAGACTGAGAGCGGCTCCATCACCCCTCCCTTCTCACCCATCTTCAATCTCTCCTTCTCTCCCACAAACACGCCCATGTCTCTCAGTTCTGGAGCCACCCATGCCCACTGTTATCTGCCCATGTCTCTTCTCCCTTAAGAAGGCCTTTTACAGCAGGGGCTCCCACTGCTCTCTTTTCCTCTCTCCAGTCTGGTCCAGGACTTGCCCTCTTCCAGTCATGGTCTGTCAATGTTCTTTCCCCCAATTTCCCTGCAGCCTCTGACACTCTCAGCCGTCTGACCGCTCCTTAGTCTCTGTCAGCAACCTTTTCTCAGAGGACACCACAAAAGCTGAGGATCTGGGCCCTTCTTTCCTTCCAGATTACTTGACTTTGGTGACTTTTACCAGCTCCCACGGAGGACTAGCGTCGGAGAGGTGATTCTCAGCCCAGACCTCCAGCCCACCACTCTTCATGCTGGCATCCTGGGTTTCACCTCAGCTCCTGGCTCTCATTCCTCACAGTCAATCAGATGCCCAGTCTAACAGAGGTTACCTTCTGACCGTTTCTCCCATGCAGTCCCTGCCTGGAGCCCTCTCTCCCCCCTCAATTCTGCCTCTAACCAATTACAATCCCCTCTTTTACAAGAAGCCTTTCCAGATTCTCCCTTAGTGCTAATGCCATCCCTCTCCCTCCAATTTCTCCTCTCTCCATCTTGTTTGTACAATGGTGTTCACATGCTATTACCCCACAAGCTCCTTGAAAGCAGAAGGCTGTCTTTTGTCCTACTTTGTACCCTCTGCCTGGCACACGGTAGCCCCTCCCCTGGCTTCACCTGAAAACTTCCTACATGTATTCTGTATATTATTATTATATGCTTGTTGTCTCTTGGAAGCAAGACCTGTTTATTGTTTGTCATCATAATTCCAAGTACCTAGCACATAAGCAGATGTAAATGCCTGTAAATAACGGGTGCAAATTGATAAATGGCAAATTGATAAATCAAAGGATATGAACAATTTTCAGATGAAGAAATTAAAACTATTTCTAGTCATATGAAAAGGTGCTCCAAATCACTATTGATCAGAGAAATGCAAATTAAGACAACTCTGAGATACCACTACACAACTGTCAGATTGGCTAAGATGACAGGCAAAGATAATGATAAATGTTGGAGGGGATGTGGGAAGGCTGGGACACTGTTGCATTGTTGGTAGAGCTGTGAACGGATCCAACCATTCTGGAGAGCAATTTGGAGCTATGCTCAAAAAGTTATCAAACTGTGCATACCCTTTGACTCAGCAGCATTTCTATTGGGCTTATATCCCAAAGAGATCTTAGAGGAGGGAAAGGGCCCCACATGTGCAAGAATGTTTGTGGCAGCTCTTTTTGTGGTGGCTAGAAACTGGAAACTGAAGGGATGCCCATCAATTGGAGAGTGGCTGAATAAATTATGGTATATGAATGTTATGGAATATTATTGTTCTGTGAGAAACGACCAGCAGGATGATTTCAGAGAGGCCTGGAGAGACTTGCATGAACTGATGCTGAGTGAAATGAGCAGAACCAGGAGATCATTCTACACAGCAACAACAAGACTATATGATGATCAATTCTGAAGGACATGGCTCTCTTCAACAAAGAGATGTTTCAAACCAGTTCCTATTGTACAGTGATGAAGAAAGCCATCTATACCCAGAGAGAGGCCTATGGGATCTGAATGTAGATCACAATTAAGTATTTTCATTTTTTTGTCATTTACTTGCATTTTAATTTCTCTCATTTTTTTTCTGTTTGATTTTTCTTGTGGAGCAAGATAACTATAAATATGTATGCATATATTGGATTTAACATATATTTCTACAATGTTTAATATGTATTATATCACTCGCCATCTAGGTACAGGTGGGGGACAGGGAGGGAAAGCAAGGTTTTGCAAGGTTAATGTTGAAAATTATTCTTGCATATGTTATGGGGGGAAAAAAGCTTTAATAAAAAAAAATAAAATAATGGATGCAACTTAAAACTATTTAAGATGGGAACAGGTCCACATCCAACAATGAAAGACAGTGTTATCCACATAAACTAATCAATTGATATTATAGGCAGGTGTTTAAAAAAAAAAAAAACCCTCTTTGAGAAAGGGTCAGTCCCCTCAAGAAACTAACCATCTGATAAGGGGAAAGGGGGAGAGAGGAGGAAAGACATAAAATAACAATACAAGACAGTACTGAATTATAAAATCTGATCTACATGCTAGATGCAAGGAAGGGGAGCATGAGCAAGAGTAGTAAAGGAATACTTGATAAGAGGCAGTGTAACATGAGTTAGACCTTGAAGTATGGATGAGTTGGACAGAAGAAAAGGGCAAGAAATGGACAAGATATGGGCAAGAAGAACAATGTAGATGAAGGTGGAAATAACCATTTTCATGAGACATGAAAATGCTCACCCTGGTAAGAGAAGGCTTGGTTTAAAGAGGAGGTAAAGTTGGGCAAATAGAGTCGGATCCATAGGATTACAGGATTTAAGATTTGTAAGGGGATTTATGTAGATCAATCATCTAATCAATCCCTCTCATTTTACAAATGAGAAAAACAAAGTGAACCAGCCATGGTAACACTGGTGAGAAATATCAAAACTGGGATTTGAATCGAGGTCTTCTGATTTCACACCTAATGTTTTTGTTTTTGCTTTTGTTTTTAAACCACATTACCAATTATGAACTATTTTGAAAGCCAAGCAGGTAAATTTAGGAAAAACTATTAAAGATTGCTTGTGAATTTTTGCTTTGTTTTGTTTTCTTGTTTGGTTTTGCTTCCTAAGGTCTATGTTGCTTATGAGTACAAAGGTCAAGACATGTCACATGTTTATACCTACTCCATGTGCGATTTATCTCCTTACAAATGACTATTCAATCATTCTTCATGCAAGCTTTATTTCTATCTTCATTTTACAACGTATCTGACATAATTAGTAACATATTTGATTAAGCTTTTAAGGACCAATGTATATAACAAAAACTGCCCCCTTTAAATTTTCTTCATTTGGTATTGATTCATTATAGTCATTCTAGTGTCCCCTCGCAAAGCATACAGATCACCCTGGGTTTTTCAAATTTATGCAAGGAAAGTGCAGATTCTAAGCAGTCCTACAGCAAAGTCTGATGAACAGACCTGGTAGTGGATTATAGGTCCCTAACAAATGCCTAATTAAGTTCATGAAGATTCCTCTCAAAGATAAGTTGCAGGCAATAAATCTTTCAGCCACAGCAACACTGACTGTCTTATTAAAGTGACACAAAAATCACAATTTAAATCCATGAAGGAACTCCCCACGTATTCTCTATGTAGGCTACTTAGAGAAGTGATTCTCAAGTCAATTTTCAAAGACTGTCCCACTACATTTCATAATTTAAAAAATAAAAACACAGGGAACTAAAAATCAGGAATCGTGGGAGGACCATGCTACAAACTCCAAATGATAAGACTTCATATGTTTGATAAGTATCTTATTTCTTCCCTTTTCAATGGATAAGAGAGAGGATGCAGGGCAGAAGAAAATTCCAAACTGAAAATTAAAAAACAAAAACAAAAACAAAAAAAAAAAAAAAACCACCTCCAGTGATAAATTGTCAAAAAAAAAAAAAAAAAAAATTAGGGATCACCACTACATGTTTCTTCATTTGTCATTCAACATACAGAAGGTGCTTTGTTGATATCAACTAGGAAAGCTGTGAAGCTGGCAGATTGGCTATATTCCAGAACTTCCACGTGCAAACTAGTCTTGCCAACTGATGTTAAATATTCTGAAACTTTGACAATGATTTAAGCTGAATAAGATTTCTGTAGCAAAAGCTTACTGCCTCATAATGTCTGCTTCTTAAGAGCTATTTCTGTTGGTCTGGAGAGTAGAATCCAGGGATAGTCATGTTTGTGAAAATTCTGGTTGATATCAAGTAATCAAACTATGTCCTTAGAAGATTTGTAGTTTGGCTTTAATAATTTAATGGCATCAACTAAATTACTTTTAAGTAATCTGCATTAAAGACTCTTAAGGAATTTAGATCAATTCGGCCAACAGAATAAACATGACTACAATTAGATTTCCCTAGTACCATTCTTTAAAAAAAAAAAATTGAAATATTTTATTTTACATCCTATAAATTTCCCCCTCTGCTTTCCCCCCTCCCTCTTCCAAAGAGTCATCCTATATTGCAAATTATTTTAATTTTAAAAAGAGATAGAAGAAAAAAAATCAGAAAAAAAATGATTAATACATCCAAAAAAAATTTTACTATAGATATTCCATACCCAAACAATTTCTACCTCTAGAAAGGATTCTAGGGAGATATCTTCTCAAATCTCTTCCTTGGGGCCATTCTTCTACTTTCTAATTTTACAATATTCATTTCAATTGTTTTATGGTCTCTTTTCATTTCATTTAGTGCAGTGGAAACTTCACACCCATAGAATTTCTGCCTCTGAAAAGGAGTCTAGGAAGATACCTTCTCTTATGGTTTACTTGAGGCCATTCTTATTCTTTCTAATTCAACAATATTCATTTCTATTGCTTTCCCTCCATTCTTATTATTGCATTCAGTGGGTACATTGTTTTCCTAGTTCTTTATTTTACTTATAACTACTTTCTCTGTAGCTCTTTTTTTCCCGGAGGCAATTGGGGTTAAGTGATTTGCCAAGGGTCACACAGCTAGGAAGTATTAAGCGTATGAGGCTAGATAAGAACAAAGGTCTTCCTGACTTCAAGGCTAGTGCTCTACCTACTGAGCCACCTTGCTGCCCACTCTTCCAGAAAACTAGAACATTAAATGCATCATTGGTAGAGCCTAGAACTGATCCAGCCATTCTAGACAGCAATTTGGAACTATGGCCCAAGTGCTTATGAAACTGTCGTACCCTTTGTTCCAGCAGTATCACTACTGGGTCCGTATGCCAATGAGATCATAAAAGAGAAAAAAGGACCCACATGTGCAAAAAAGTTTGTAACAGCTCCTTATGGGGAGCCAAGGAATTGGAAATTGAGGGGATGCTCATCAATTGGAGAATGGCTGAGTAAGTTATGGTATACGAATGTAATGGAATAATATTGTTCTATAAGAAATGAGCAGAAAAAAATAATTTAAAAAATAATAATAAAATAAAAAATAATTTAAAAAAAAAATGATGAGCAGGCTGATTTCAGAAAAACCTGGTAAGACTGATGCTGAGTAAAGTGAGCAATACCAGGAGAACACTGTACATAGTAACAAGAAGATTATGTGATCAACTATGACAGACTGAGCTCTTCTCAGCAGTAGAGTGACCCAAGACAATTCCAATAGAATTGGGAAGAAAAATGCCATCCACATCTAGAAACTGATTGAGGCCAAACAGAATTGTTTTCACCCTTTTGGTTCGTTTTTTCTTCCCTGTGGTTTTTCCCTTTTGTTCTGATTTTTCTTTCCTAAGACTAATATGGAAATGCTTAAAATGATTATATACATATAATCAATATGAGATTGCTGTCGTGGGGAGGCAGAAATAATTGGAATTCAAAATCTTACAAAAATGAATTCTATCTTTACCTGTAATTAGAAAAATAAAACACCATTCAGAAAATAAAATGTAGAAAAAAAAGAAATATTTCCTCAACAATACCAATAAAGTTAGCTTTGTGCATAAGGTTAAAAAAAAAGTTATAAAGGAAATGCTTTCAAATCTTACATGAAAACATAAACAGATTTATCTTGCTAATGAAGTCTGCCCGTGGCATATACCAAGGACACCTGGATATAAATTATTGTCACTCTCCTACCTCTGCCACTAAAGTCATATATGTTATCATAGTTTTTAACCACCCTCAGCCAGGGCAATGAGACTGAAAAGACATTATGACCTCTGGATTGGGGACATAGCAGAGCTATGAACAAATATGGAGCTCTGCTTTTGGAGCAAAGTGTTCAAAGGCAGAACAAAACAATAACCTCTAAAAGCCATACATAAGGCTCCAACATAAGGAGTGATGGGGAATTTAGTACAACATGAAGTAAATCTGTACAGGTCAGTACAAAGAACAGTGGCTACCCTCCCCCAAAAAAACAAACAATAAAACACTCTGACCCAATTTGAAATTCACTCAATTTGAAATTTATCCCCAGATTACCCTGGGGATAATCCCCAGAAAAAAAGAGAAAAACAACTCTCTGGTATTGTCCCTAGTATTTAGTACCTACCAAGAGCTAGGCACTATGCTAAGCACTGGGATACAAAGAATGGTAAAAGGGCAGTTTGCTCTCATATTCATGATAAATTGAATTTAATCTCCATTTACAACATTACAGAAAACATTTAAGGTTAAGGAGAATGGAGAAAGTTTCTTTAGGAGATTGGACTTTAAATGAGACTTAAATGAAGAAGGAAGGAGAGGGAGTGAGGACCCAGAGTTAATAAATAAGGCAGCCAGCATCAATGGCTCTCAGACAACACCTAGAGTAGCAAGATAGAAGATTGTAAAGGTAGGAAAGGGCAAGGTTATAAAGGGTTAAAAAAACCAAACATGTTTTATTTGATCCAATATTTATTGAAGAACAGGGTGACATGGTCAGACCTGAGCTGAACTGTAAGGGGAAGGGACCTGCAGCAGGAAAACCAATCAGGATAATCACAGGCCCACACAAGGTGATGGCAGTATCAGAAGAAGGTGAATAGGAGGGATGTTCGGTATGGTAACTAAGGGGACCGGGAAAGAGAGGAGTCAAGGGAGACTAGGAGACTGATGGCCACTGAGAAAGGGGGAAGAGTTGGAGGGGAAAGAGAATGAGCTCTGTTTTGGACGTGGCAAGTTTAAAATGCCAATAAGTTATCAAATTTGAAATGTCTAATAGCCAATTACAGATCACACAGATCTGAAAGTCATCTACAAAGAGATATGCTACATTCAATCACCTTGTTTCTAATGTTCTGAAAAACATGGCACATAATCTATATTTCCATTAAGGACCACCTAATATAAGGAGAGACATTTTTAATATAGGGCCGAGAAACACTTTTTATCCATAACAAAAACATGCTAACCCTAACAATGACATGAAATAATTTAATTCCTAAAAAAAGGAAATTCATCTCTACCATTACCTATCTTAATCTTTAGCTTTTCTAAATCTACTTCCCTCTTCTGTTGTTTTTTAATTATCAGATCCTGGAATGTTGGAAGAGCTGGAAAAGGACGTAATAATCATCTAGTCCAACCTCGAGGCCAAATGAACATGATTCTCTGAATCCAAGGCTGTGTTCTTTATACTATTATACCATGTTCTCCCTAGCACTGACTCCACAAAGATCCTAATTACTTTAGTACAGGAGTCAAAATGATACCTAACAAACTCTTGGCAAGTGCCTAACTTTTTGTTTTAGAAATGAATTTAAAAGTACCTCAAATGAAGATTCAACTTGGGACAGCTATGTAACACAGTGGATAGCCCTGAAGTCAGGATAAGGAGTTCAAATCTGATCTCAGACACTTAACACTTCCTAGCTGCGTGACCCTGGGCAAGTCATTTAACCCCAATTGCCACGAAGGGGAGGGGGGAAAAGAAGAAGAGAGAATAAAAATAAATGAAGATACAACTTTTAGAGAATATTTTATATTAAAGATCTTGGAATAATCAGAAGGTAAAAGAACATTTTCCAATTGTTCAGTGAAGAAAGCCATATACACCCAGAGAGAGGGATATGAAATGTGGACCACAACATAACATTTTCATGCTCTCTATTGATGTTTGCTTGCTTTTTGTTTCCTTTCTCTGATTTTTTTTTCTTGTGGATATGATTTTTCTTGCACAACAATGATAAGTGTGGAAATATGTATACATATATTCCATTTGTCAAGTATTTTAACATAATTAACATGTAGTGGACTTCCTGCCATCTAGGGAAGGGGTGGGGACTAGGAGGGGAAAATTTGTAACAGAAAGCTTTGTAGGGGTCAATGTTGAAGAATTACCCATACGTATGTTTTGCAAATAAAAAGCTTTAATAAAAAAAATAATAAAATAAAATAAGGTTAAAATGTGTTTGGTATAAAATAAAAATATTTTATTTAAAGAACAAAACATCAAGTTCTGTTCTAAGAAACAATTGTTCAAATTTCTTCATTATACAGGAGGGCACAAATGAGTTGGAGATTTGAGAGCTTATTTATGTACAGGTCTATGATGGCATTAAGGTAGATTTCCTTGACTGAGGTGGCACGTGTCAATTTTTCATTAACACCCTATATACAACATACAAAGTACAGTTCATGCACCATTCATGCAGGATCCCATATGCCCTTCTACAGAAGAACCAAGTTATTCAATTAAAAAAAAAATGCAGAGGTGATCAACTATGATAGACTTAGCCTTTCTCAGCAAGACAATGATCCAAGGCAGTTCCATTAAGGATGGAAAACACCATTCATATCCAGAGAAAGAATATAGAGTTTGAATTCAGATCAAAGCACACCATTATCACGTTTTTTTTTCTTTCACAACATGACTAATATGAAAAATTTTAAATTATACACACACACACACACACTCACCCTATATTGGATTGCTTGTCATTTTGGGGGGCCAGGGGAAGCAAAGGGAGGGAGAAAAATATTTGGAAATCAAAATTATATAAAAATGACTGTTATATAACAATGTATAATGTTTATATTATAACAATGTAAAAAACAAAAAACAAAACTGAGTGTTTTGATATTATAATAAACAAGTATGGCTACAATGAAGAGATATGAGATTTTTCCTCCTTTTTTCCCCCCCCAAGAGGGACCTATGGATAGGTCAGAATTTTTTAATATGTGGTTACTTATGCTGAGCCTCCCCCCTTTTGAAAATACACTGAAAATATTAAATGAGATTAAAAACAAAACATGTCATTATTAATTTTTTTAAATGTTTCAAGTAATTAATAAAAAATACAAATTAAAAATTCTGAGCAAAAATGACAATGGGGGAAGGGCATATGAGAGGAGTGGCTGCTATCAAGTGGCTTTTTACTCAAAAATTAACTATATAACCTTTAGCCCAGTTACACCACTATTAGGCAAACAGCTCAAATCAAAGACAGAAAGAAAACATTGATGTACAAAATATTAATAACCACATTCTTTGTTGTGTTAATGAGGTGTAACATTAAGAAATGACAGTTAATGATAACAACAAAAGCACAAAATTCAGAAAAGTCTAATAAGATTTATATGAACAGATGCAGAGTGAAGTGGGCAGAACTTACCAATGCAATGACCAATAAATTAGAAGACTGATAATGAAGCATGTTTACCACCCTGTTGACAGTGGGATGATAGACTAGTAGTGGTACAGGCATGAGACATATACATTGGTTTTGTTTTGTTTAAGTCAAGAACTCTGCTAAGAATTTATCCCATGAATTAAATCAAACTAGATTTTTTCCTTTAAACTTTAGGCTTTGATTCTCTAACCACATAAATAGCTTTTCTTAATATGGTAATCAACATTATGGCTGTGTAGAGAAGACTATGAACACAAATGACAAGCTTCCAGGCCAAAGTCCACTTGAACCTTAACCCTTATTCTCCATGTTCAAATGGATCTCAGCAATGAGGAGTCCTCCTATGTGCCCATGGTTGCCCTTTGAATGCAACTCTTGGCTGGGTTTTTCCATATGTTCCTCAGAGCAAAAGAGGAATCTGCCCAATGTGCTCTCTTGCTCCTCACATGATACCAATAGTACATTAATCCCAGTGCCTATCCCTTTCTCTTATCACATGACCAGTTTCATCTTTACTGCTCATATACTTTTCTTTTTTTTTTTAAATTTTATTTATACTTTTTATTTGCAAAACATATGTATAGGTAATTCCTAAATATTAACCCTTACAAAGCTTTCTGTTACAAATTTTTCCCCCCTACTCCCCACTCCTCCCTTAGATAGCAGGATATCCACTACATGATAATTATGTTAGAATACTTAAATCGAATATATGTATAGTTATTGCCACACATCATTTTTTTGTTCAGGAGAAATCGTATCTATAAGAGAATAACCCGATAAAGGAAATACAATGAAGCAAACATCAATAGAGAACATGAAAATGTTATGTTGTGGTCCATATTTCACATCCCTCTCTCTGGGTGTATATGGCCTTCTTCACTGAACAATTGGAATTGGTTTGAAGCATTTCATTGTTGAAGAGTCATGTCCATTAGAACTGATCTTCATATAATACTGTTGTTGCCGTGTACAATGATCTCCTGGTTCTGCTCATCTCACTCAGCATCAGTTCATGCAAGTCCCTCCAGGCCTCTCTGAAATCGTTCTGCTGGTCGTTTCTTACAGAGCAGTAAAATTCCATAACATTCATATACCATAATTTATTCAGCCACTCTCCAATTGATGGGCATCCACTCAATTTCCAGTTTCTAGCCACCACAAAAAGAGCTGACACAAACATTCTTGCACATGTGGGGCCCTTTCCTTCTTTTATGATTTCTTTGGGATATAAGCCCAATAGAAACACTGCTGGGTCAGAGGGTATGCACAGTTTGATAACTTTTTGATCATAGCTCCAAATTGCTCTCCAGAATGGTTGGATCCGTTCACAACTCCACCAACAATGCATCAGTATCCCAGTCTTTCCACATCCCCTCCAACATTCATCGTTATCTTTTCCTGTCATTTTAGCCAATCTGACAGGTGTGCAGGGGTACCTCAGAGTTGTCTTAATATGCATTTCTCTGATCAATAGTGATTTGGAACACCTTTTCATATGATTATAAAGTTTTAATTTCATCATCTGAAAATTGTCTTTGACCATTTATCCTTTGGAGAATGACTTGAATTTTTATAAATGTGAGACAATTCTCTATATATTTTAGAAATGAGACCTTTATCAGAATGATGATTTCCCAATTTGATGCTACCCTCCTAATCTTGTCTGCATTAGTTTTGTTAGTACAGAAACTTTTTAACTTTTTAATTGTCCTGATATCCTATCCTATGCCACTGATCGACTGCTCTATTTCTCAGCCAGTACCAAACGGTTTTGATGACTGCTGCTTTATAATATAGTTTTATATCTGGTACAGCAAGGCCACCTTCATCTGTCTTTTTTTTTTCATTAATCCCCTTGAAATCCTTGACGTTTTGTTCTTCCAAATGAATCATATACTTTCTTGATAAAAGCCAGTTATTCAAAGTTTCTTATATGTTAAAAATCCTGGTCAAACCTGCCATTGTTTCCTCTCAACCTCCAAAAAAAATACTAATTTTTAATTATGAGTGCAGAAATCCATGAATTGTAGCTACAGAATATTAAAAATTAGTATTCACATGGAATTTTATTCCCAATACAATATTGACACTAAAAAGTCTGAGGCCATTTAGGTGGTACAGTGGATAGAGCACTAGCCGTGAAGTCAAGAGGACCCGAGTTCAAATTTGGTCTCAGACATTTAACTCTTCCTAGCTGTGTGACTCTGGGCAAGTCACGACCCCAATTGCCTCAGCAAAAAAAAAATAAAAATGAAATAGAGTATATAGAGGATTTAATGCAATTGACCTTTAAAGAGATAGAGCCGACAAGATTTGATAACCCTTGGGACACATTTGGAGTCATTAAGGAGCCCTGAAGTTTCCTCAAGCAGTCAGACTACTTTCTTCTCCCTTTTAATTTTAGCGACCAGCAGGACAATTTCAGAGAGGCCTGGAGGGACTTTCATGAACTGATGCTGAGTGAAACGAGCAGAACGAGATCATCATACACAGCAACAACAGTATTACATGATGATCAATTCTGATGGACATGGCTCTCTGCAACAAATTGTCTCAAACCAGTTCCAATTGTTCACTGAAGAAAACCATATACACCCAGAGAGAGGTATATGAAATATGGACCACAACGTAACATTTTCATGATCTCTATTGACATCTGCTTGCATTGTGTTGCCTTTCTCTGATTCCTTTTTTTTCTTGTAGATAGGATTTTTCTTACATAACTTCTCAAGCATTTCAACATTATAAACATGTAGTGGACTTCCTGCCATCTAAGGGAGGGGAGGGGACTGGGGGTAAAATTTGTAATGGAAAGCTTTGTAAAGATCAAGGCTGGGGAACTACCCATATATATGTTATACAAATAAAAAGCTTTAATAAAAAAATAAATAAAAATTCTAAGTTTAGTTCACTGTACATCTGTACTCTCTATCCAAAAATAATAAACACACAAATAACAACAATGAAAAAAAAAAAAAAAACCATAAGCTCTTGAAAAATGGGGATTTAACATTTTTCATTTGAGGTTTTCTCATGACAAATGAACAGTTGCCAGACTGAAATGAAGCTTCACTTGTCCCCTAACCTAAGCATTGTATAATTCAGTTTCAGTTCTGCCTCTGATTGGAGGATGGAGGAGGAACCCAGACAAAAACAAAGACCTCCTTCCAGCCTCCTCTTAAAGAGGGCCCATCAGTGCAGGCATCTCCCCCTTGCTAAGAGCTTGGTGTGGACTCCCACATCATCTTCATCTTGCTTCTCCCTCCCCTATCCCAGGGGCCCGCTACTGCCAGACAGCTCTAGTCCCACTTCAGTTCAGAACTCCAGAGCTCAATGGATCCATTAGTCTTACCAGCCTTCTCATTCAGTCCATTTTATCACGGTAAGATTTTCACTAATTCAAAAACATTTATTTAAGTCCCAACATGTCATTTTTTAAAATTTCATTTCATTTTTTTTTCCTCTCTCCATCTCCCTCCTTAATCCCATACTAGAAGTCCACCACTTGACATAGATTTATAAACCTATACAAAACAATACTCTGCATACTTAATCAGTTCTTTCTCTGTAGGTGCATAAGCATCCAACACATGGAATTAAAAAATATCTTCCACTTTGGCATTCTAAAGATAGAAAACAAAGAAAACAAGAAAAACTAAACAGAAAAGCTTTTAGAAGATGAGACTGAAAAACTGGTCTCCTTTACGGAAATTCAAGGAGCATAAGTAACTGTGCATCTGGGCTTCTGTTACTTCAATAGTGGTTTAACTGACAGGAAGCCAAAAGGAAGAGAGAGCACACAAATGTCAAGCATTTCCGGCCTCTCTACTACATCTTTGGATCTTCTGCATCATAGTCCATCGTTTTATGTGAGTCAGAAAATATCACAAACAGCTTAATTTGACTTAAGAAAAAATTATTTCTATGCTGCAGACTACATTTTAATATAAAGAAATACTTAGCTCTTATTCCAACTATTACATGCAGAAAAACTCAGAAAACCACAATCACAAAATCAATTTAAGTGTTCAGCTCTTAAAACCTTGTTTCTATAAATGTAGATATTTCTATAATATGGATGCCTATAAAAAACCAGCCTCCTCCCAAACCTCATTCATTTGTCAAAAGGTGAATATGCCACAGATTAAAAATTTTCTCTTCAAATTGAGCCCTAACAAGATTATCTGGTCTTGCCTCTTTAGTTTAGGCACTCTTTTTATAAAAAACTTTTAAATTCACTAGCCAATAAAGATTCCCAATTACCCTTCACTTATGCCTATGGAACCATCAACTATGCTCACAAATTCACTCAAATTTAATCCGTGTTTTAAACTTAAAACCACAAATTAAATGGTACCTTTTCTTTCTGCCACTCCCTTCCCCATCTCTCTGATAATTACATGGACTCTAGGAATGATTTACAACTTGTTATGGTCTTTTATTTAACTAACGATTTTTAACCCTTCATATGTCAAATTCTGTCATTCTCCATCAGTCAAATTTAATAAAGGTCCTTTGTCCCTATGCCACCTATTTACTAAGCTCTGAGCATAGCATTATGCCCAGTACAGGCTAGAAAATATCAGAAATATTAATAATTAAATGGCTTAAAATAGCGAACTTTTTGTCATAAAACATTTGCCTATTGAAATGATGCTTAAAATGTAAGTAGAAATCTGTGCTATATTAATTGAAATACATAATCAATTATCCCTTCTATTCAGAGAATGTTAGTTCTCTGCTTAATTGGCAGGGTATGGAGGTTGGGGAGCTTTTGGAATGGTGACCTTCATTCTACTATGTCTATTTATTTCTACTAGCTCTATGATTTTATGCCATCATTAAAAATGGTAAGAAAAATATTAGAAAATGTGGAAATTCTTTTTTAGAAGAATTGCATGTGGTTAATCTATATTAGATAACTTGGCTTTCCCTCCAATTTAATCAAAATTTGTATTAAGCTCCTACTCCATGCAAAGGTCTATAAACTTCATTATTTCAACTTTGGCATGTTACTTTTTCCTGGAATTAAGATTTCATCTTCCATTTTAATAGCTAAAAACAATAATTTTCTTGCATTTCTTCAGATTTTGTATAAAGGTCACCCAATAGATATCGAGGTAAAGTCATTTTTCTTGGCCTAAAGTTTTTTTTAACTAACTTAATTTTGACTATTCTGGTTCAGAAAACTTGTTTTCCAGTGCTCAAAATATAATCAATGGAAATCCTTAAAGTTTGCTTTCAATTTACAAGAAAACAGGACAAATGAATAAGGCAATCAATTAAAGGCCTATTTTTTGAGATAGGTATTTAGAAATGCAGTGAATCAATATATAATGTCAGAATTAATGGATATTTACAAGACAAAGCTAATTAGGATTTTGATTTAAATCTCATCCTATGTAGCCTAAAGGTCATGCAGATTACTGAATTCACTGGAAAAATCAAAAAAGCAAAACATAGCTAGAAATCTAACCCTCTAAGAAAATGATCAATATAAATGTACTTACTAGCTTTCCAAAAGATTTACTCAGATTCTCCAAAAGCAGGGGAAAAGGGGAAAAACAAAACAAAACAAAAATTTCTTATATCAAAGTGACTTAATATCCCACACATGAAGAATCTCACACTTGTACTTGCACACTAATAAGACGTGAAAAGAACCTCAGAGATTATGTAGGTTCAGCGTCATTCAACCCACCAATCTTGAAACCAAAAAGGACTTGTCGAAAATCACCAAAAAACAAGTCAGTCACAGAATAAAGTCTAGAACCTAGAACTTTGGTCTCTAGCTATCGCCCTCCTTTAAGGAAAATGAAACAAACTCCTATTCCCCCCAGCCTCACAATCTTACTATAGTATGAGACATCAAAATAACAACTCAAATTTATACTGTGCTTCAAAGTTCACAAAACCACGTAGCTCACAAAAATCTCGTAGGGCGGGGTTAAGTAGTACAAATATTATTATTATGATTTGGAAGTTGAGAAAACTGAGAAAGAAACTAAATGACTTCCCATGATCACAAAACTAATACATGCTAGTACAAGCTGGATTTGCACACAAAGTCCTTTGCCACAATGCGGTAATTGCCTATACAGTAATTAAAGACAG
Organism: Myrmecobius fasciatus; assembly: GCA_023553655.1. NCBI lineage: Eukaryota > Metazoa > Chordata > Mammalia > Dasyuromorphia > Myrmecobiidae > Myrmecobius > Myrmecobius fasciatus. Next base: position 73,184 of record JAJPUD010000852.1, on the reverse strand, counting down.
CCCTAGTGCATATGCAACATAAAGTACCGTACATCCATGACAATACAGACAACATAAGGTATCAAATTTCAAAACTGTTTATTGTATAGAGTACTATAAACTTTAAAATAGGAATATTTTACCTGTTAAGGTGGTTAAGGATAAAATATCAAGATGCTTCAACAAATAACAGATCTTTGAAAATTACAAAGTACACACATACATTTCCTAATTTTTCATGGTACCTACCATGATAATGTTTCTCATACAAGTACTCAGTAAAAATTTGAAAAATTAATAAGCTTAGAAGGAAAATTATTTTTCCTATAAGTGCTAAATGGAAAAGGAAACTGAATTAAGCCTAAAGTAAATTTAGCAGACATAACAAATACGCTGGCACACAAAGAATAAACCTAAGAATGTGCTGCAAAACTCTTTGCTGAGTGTTAATAATAAAGCATCTGCAGAGATGACTAAAATCTTGTAACTTCATTCAAAAACAAAAAAGCCAACAAAGGCTACTTTCTCCTTAACCTTAAGTCTACATTTGAACAAATGAGTACAACTGGACTCATCCAGTTTCATCTTTTTTAATACTAACAGTTACTCAAATAAAAAAAAATTACTGGTTTTGATAGCTGAGAGCTCGCTACTGAAATGTGAATAGCTCATTTTGAAATATGATTATTTCTTATTTGGGACTAACCTAAGCAACTATGAACAAGTATACTGTTTCTCTCTAATTGAGGCAAATGTAAAAGCTAACAATGGCACTGCTCCCAAACCAGAAAAAAAGTTTAAATGCATGCATCAATTATTTTAAAAACACAAACTACCCCAAGTTGCCAACATCTTGGCCAAAAAAGGTCTTTTTGTTTTAAGATTATTGTGAAGATGGTGGAGTAGACTTCCTGATATTCTTATAAGAAGGAATAGTAGTCCTACTGAATACAGAAGCTTGGATAGATTGGGTTTGAATTTTTGGAAGGAAATCCAAATGAGAATACAGACATAGCTAAGTACAAGGCCAAGGCTTTTTTTTTTTTTTTTTTGAAGATTTTTTGTAAGATTATATGATGATCAATTCTGATGGATGTGGCTCTTTTCAACAATAAAGTGTGAGATTCAGGCCAGTTCTAATGGAGATGATGGATATTCTATGAAGGAGAAAGCCACTTGCACCCAGAGAAAGAATTGTGGGTTCCATATGTGAATTACAACACAGTATTTTCACTTTTTGTTGTTTGCTTGCATTGTGTTCTCTTTTTTTTACTCCTTTTTTTGATCTGATTTTTCTTGTACAGCATATTATGGAAATATGGGTGGAAAAAATGCACATGTTTAACATACATTGGATTGCTTGTTGTCAAGGGGAAAAGGTGGGGGAAAGGGAGGGAGAAAAATATTTGAAACACAAAGTTTTGCAAGGGTGCATTTTGAAAACTATGCATATGTTTTAAAAATTAAAAAAAAAAAAAGATTTGGTGTTGTTATTCAATCTTTCCAGTCTCTTCTAGACCCTATTGGGATTTTCCTCACAAAGATACAGGAATGGTTTGATATTTCCTCATTTTACAGATGAGGAAACTGACAAATAGGGTTAAGTGACTTGCTTAGGGTTACAAAAAGTATTAAGTATCTGAGGCCAAATTTGAACTAAGGTTTTTCTGACTCCTGGTCCATCATTCTCCCCCGTGGGTAGAATAGAGTTGCTCTTTTTAAAGATGGGTATTCAAAATTCAAGTTGTCTAAAAGCCTAGTCAAAAGTACAGAGAACAAGAAGCAGGTTTCTGCAGACTATGGTTTAAAGACAAAAAAAAAAAACAAAACCAAAACCAAAACCAAACCAAAACAAAACAAAAAACAAACAAAAAAAAAAAAAAACAAAACAACCCACCACTTTTTTTCCCCCAAAAGACAACAAAGTTAAAATAAAAAAGAATATTGGCGTCCAGCCCTAATTTTACTATTGATAGACTGACTCAATTAACTCCTTAATACTTTCATTTCCTCATCAGTAAATGAAGGGCATGATATCTCTAAAGTCCCTCAAAATTAATGTTTTTAACTGCCATTTATTGAACAACCCCTTTAAAACAGAATTACTGTCTAGCAACAGCAAACATCCTTATCCATTTGTTAAGGTAGTCAGCTAAGGAACTTCTGATGGGAAAAAGCCCTATGCAGCGGGTAGATCTAAAAGGCTGTTACAACTTTTAATTTGGACTAATTTACATACTGACTTGTATCCTCAAATCAGGGAGATGCAATATACTTTAAGTCCTCTACTTTTCAGTCACTAAAAGACTAAACTGAAAACATTACTCCTCCAAGAGCCCTGGATCAGAAATATGGAGCCTAGAAGGGACAGCTCAGAAGCCCAACCCCTTCATTTTACAGATAAGGAACATGAGATTCAGGGAGATTTACTGCCCAAGGTTATACAAGCAGTCAAAAATAAGGCATTCTGAACCCAGATCCTCTGACGACAGAGATCAAGCACAGAAGCCTCCCAAGGCCCCACAGGTCCACAATCCTTCCTCACCTGCCCCCAATGTGCTGCCCATGTCTAGAATGCCCTCAGCCCAACTCTGCCTTCTGCAGGAGGCCTTTCTTACACAGAACCATCTCTGGTGTGCCCATTAGAAGGGCAATGTTTTTACTTCTCTACATTCTTGACCATTGGCAGAGTGCCAGACTGGCTCAAATGCAGAAAGCTTATGAATGGAGGAATGTCTGTCCAGTCATTTCCTCCATTAAACAACTCTTTCTGCAGGGAGGCCCAGTGAGGAGGAAGCTTTTCTCTCAAGCAGCTTACAACCCATTGATTGCTGCAGCAGGAGGGAGACCCAGAAACAATTTAAACCCAAGAGACAAGAGGTGGTAATGGTACGACAGCAGGTGTCAAGAACGGGAACTCACTCCAGATGTATACTATCCAAGTGAAGAAGAAAGAAGGCAGAACAAACAGTTTGGTTCTGATGCAGAAAGTATAGGCAGGTGAGGGGCACTAACACCCTAACTGATCTACGGGCTTCTCCAGCCCACCAACCCTCAGCATTATTGCTGAGACAAAGAACTGCTTCTAATCAAAAACCTTTAGCTATTCCACTATTGTCAACTTAACTATAAAAATTCCTGACTGGAAGATTTCAGAGTGCTGTATAGTGTTCCCACATATGGAACTAAAAGACTTTGTTTTAAAATAGATGCTGTTAAAATCAAACCATTAATTCCCAAAGTTCTGAAAAATGCTGTAAATCTTAAACCGTGTGCTTTGATATACTGGAAAGTTTAGAATTAAACACACACTACAATATTACCTAACCACAAATATATAGGCATACCCAATTATGTAACAAAACTCAGGAATTCTCTAAGATCAGAATTAAAATCGCACTAATTCCCTTAGAAATAGAATCTTCTAAAACTTATATGAACTGAGTGAAGAGTGAAGTAAAGCAGAATCAAGAAAATAACACTAAAATTATACCAAATCCTATACAACTGCAATTGACCAAAATTAACCCTGAGAAAAGATAAGAAAATATGCTTTCCTTCTTTCTTTGGAGAAATATGCAATTATAGGTACAGCACGTTACATACCCTGTCACACCTAGTCCTATCACTTGATTTCCCTCAGTTGTTTTTATTTGTTCTAAGGGAAATTTCTTGGGGAGAGGGGATTATCTGGAAATAAGTGTTGTAAAAACAAAACTTAAAAATAACCACCACCACCCCTTAAAAAAAAACAGAAGAGAAAAAGGATTTTCTAAATTTGCTTAGAATTTGGGGATCTCAGACAGAGGCAGATAGGCAGCACCGCAGATAGTGCCAGACCTGATGGGAGGAAAACCTGAGTTCAAATTCATTTTCAGACACTAGTTGTGGTCTTAAATCCTTAATCTCTTTCTCTTAAGTTTCCTCAGCTGTTGAGCATGACAGTAATAACACCTATCCTTCCCAAGACTGCTTCAAAGATCCAAAGAGATAAAACTGGTAAAGCACTTAGCACAGTTCTTGGCACCTTACAGAGGCTACTATACACATGCATATTCCCTTTCTTATTCCTGCCCTCTCTTCCCATCATCCTCTTACACTTATTTCCAACATGGAATTCTCTTCTCATCTTCTCCCTTCTTTGGCATATTATAGCCAAGGGACATAAGAAAATAGTTATTATCCAACAAGGATAATAAACCCTAATGAAAGTCTTTAATCAATTCAACAATTAATTAGATCCTGGAAGACTATTATCACCTATATTATATTTGGACCTATGCAAATTAAAAAGGAAACATTTCAGATCTTTGTATTATGTGTAGGTGATATGAATACCAACTTTGTGGAAGATCTTTTGGCCCAACTGACAAACAGGAAAAAAGTACTGGATGGGGAATGAGGAGACCTGAGCTCTAGTCTCACATCTATTATTTATCAGATTATTTCAGTCCTGAGTTTCAATTTCTTTCTTTTAGAAACAAGGATACTAAAATAAATAAGCTTCAAGGTCTGGTCCCAGTTCTGAAATTCGAGAATTCTAATGCTAGCAAAAATACAAAAAGATTGAAAAATAAGTAAATGAGTTACCAGAATGCACTTTGAATATACAACTATTATGCCAGGGCATGTGACAGTATCACTACAATGGGCCCAGAGCACTTTGGGCAGGAAAATATCTTTACTGGTAAGTTCAGAAGGCTGATAACAACTAAACTATCTCAGATTTGGCAGATAGGTCTTCTAAGACAACCAAAATAAAAAGAGAATACAGAAACTAACAAACAGCAAGCTATGATCAGCAAATGCTCCTATTTTTCCAAAATATGCAGGAATCATGACTTCAGTTCAGAATCTCTTTTCCTTTTCCCATTCGTTAACAAAAGTAGCATAGACTTCATGGGTTTTTGTTGAGGGAAACAAGAAATCTTAGCGATTTAAAAAAAAAATTAATGTTGATTTAATGACCAAGACCTAAAAATAGATCTGTAACAATCCATTTTAAATGGAACCTGCCAATGAGGGCAAAGACTATCCTTGTTATAGAAACATTCCCCTTTTCCCCCCAATCAATCAATCCCATTGGACTTGGATAACTGAAAAGCAGGAGTGGTTCAAAGACACAGTCCCTCCCTCTGGATCAGTCCCAGATTCTTGGACAGTCAAGGACCGACTATTCCAAACAGACAGAAACAACTGATATTGGCTTTCTAGCAATGCAGGGTGTTGGCTCTCTTCCCACTTCCCATTAAGTAAGGGCACCGTGTTCAGCATGGCTGTAGAAAAGATATAGAACCAGCGAGGCATGCCAGATGTCCCAAAGAACAGGAGCCAAAAACCAGCTCTCTAAAGATCATATCAGGGCATCAGCTGGGCCAGGAAAGTTTCCCTCTCCCATTCCACAGCAAAAAGAAGATGTACATTGAAAGGGGTTTCTGTCCCCAGCCCCTAAGGAATGCCTCAGGGCAGAATGGGAAATATTTAGTCATGCAAAATCTACCGACCTAAAAAGGGAAAGCTTCTTAGATAGGTGGTGCAGGAAACCAAGCAAGGACCCTACCCGCTCCCCCCCCCCCCATCAGAAAAACCCAAGTTCAAATTTGACCTCAGATAATTTTACTGTGTGACTCAGGTCAAGTCACTTAATTCTGTTTGCCTCAGTTTCCTCATCTGTAAAATAAACTGGAGATGGAAATAGCAAACTAATTCAGTATTTTTGCCAAGAAAACTCCAAATGGGATCATATAGAGACAGCCCGCCTGAAATGGCTGAACAACAAAAAGGGAAAAGGTTTATCCATGAAAAGTCAGAAATCAGCAGTAATTTGAAGGACATTTTTTAAAAAGGGTTAAAGTTGGCAGATATAAATTAAACCGACTTAATTCCTTATTCGGGATGAGAGAGGAAGAGGGAGTGTCTGCAGCCTAAATCACTATAAAACTCTTATGGACAAAGGAAAAAAAGAATAGTGAGTGGGGAATACAGAAAGAAATTGAGAAGGCCGAACAGAAGTAGTCTGCTAAAGGGAAAATCAGAGAAGGGGAGTCAACTGCCTTTAAAGAAGGCCCAGTCTGGAATGAACTGGATCAAATCCCCTCACTTACTAGCTGTGTGACCACAGGCAAGTCATCTAACTTCTGTAACTTTGTCCTCCTCTATATAATGACCATGAAATCTCTAATTCTACGGTGCTAAATCTGAGATTCCCCCCCCCCCTTTAATGTCTGAAAAAGATAGCTAAAATCAAGAATTTGGGGGCTGGGGTGCCTGATCTTGTTTTGATTTCCAGAGGGTTTTCCTTGTATTATGTGTTTTATTTTTTATTTGAAAACATTCTAAGAAGGGTCCTATAAACTTGACCAAACTGTCAACACACACACACACACACACACACAGTCTCTCTGTGTCTGTCTCTCTGTAAGCGTGTGTGTAAGAAAGAGAAAGAAAGAGACAGGGAGACTCATTTTAGGTCTTTTTCGGTTCTAAAATTCTATCCACAACACAATACAAAGAGTAATTACTCTGGGTCAGGGGCCTTACTTTCAAATCCTATCTGACATTTGGGGCAAGCTTAAGAGCCTCTTCCCAGACTCAGATGGTAAAATGAAGAGGCCCCTAGGTTCTCTTGCAGTTTGTAGATCTATGATCCTAGGACGCTTCCAATTATACTCAGGTGCTAAGTTGGTTCATTAGGGTGAGCAAAGGGCTTTAGGAGGTCATCTCTGATTGCCTTTTGAAATGCTAAACTAATTCAATCCTTTTCTAGGGCTCTTTATCCTAAACTTACAGAGGTTTAGTTTACCAAGGTATGGAGATTCTCTGGGTTACAACAAGGACGACCAGACAGCCAGTTTTGAGATTCACTAGCCTCTGACCTCAGGCAAAAGCAAAACAATAAACAAAGTTGAACTGCAAGGGGCAGTACACAGTAGCCAAGAACTCGATACATTTAGTCCTGAAAAATATGGCCATCATGACATAGACCAGGCCTTCTTAAACTTTTCCCACTCACAACTCCTTTTTTTTACATGATACTAGAGAATATAAGTATAGAAAATAGGTATGCAAATCATAATTTCATAATCCCTATATTCAGTTATGAGACCCTATATGGGATGGCAAACCGCAAATGTTGTTTGCAATCAACTATTAAGCCCTTGCCTTCAAGGAGCATACTTTTTTTTTTTTTTGGCCGTGATACATTTTATTTATCTTTAGCTTAGACAGTTCCTTCACTGTAGAGCACCACATTCTAAAAGAGGGGACATGTACATTAATAGGCACATATAAGATACAGACCCAGTATTTAGAAGGTAATTCAGAGAAGGCTCTCAGAGCCACAGTAGCAGCCCAAGGCTTTCCTACAGAAGAATCAGAGCCATAGTTTGAATGGGGATTCGTGGACACGAAAACACTCCAGATGTGGGACTCAGTGAATGCTAAGGCTTGGAGATCATAGTGAAGAGTTGCAAGTAGGCCAATATTGCACTGCATGCATGGGTAAGCTTGGAAAGTTAGGAAAGGAGAGACATTTTAAAGGGGGGGAGGAACAAAAAAAACTTTGCACCCTTCACAGGGAGAAAAGCTTGGAAGTGGGGCAAGTTTGGAAGGAAGAGTTTTCTATTTTAAACATGTTGTGTTTGAGATACCTACAAGACACCCACTTTCAAATGTCTACTAGGCAGTTTATGGCGTAGGATTAAGACTATAGCTAGTGATACAAATCTGGAAATCATTTGCATCAGATAAAAAAAACTGAACTAAATTCATAATGAAATCACTAAGATAATAGAGAAAAAAAGAAGAGGGCCCAGGAGGGTGTGCAGAGGACACCCACATTTAGATGGCATGAAGTGGATGAAGTTCTAGCAAAGGAGACCAAGAAGTGGTCAGGTAGGAGGAAACCCAAAAAAGGAAAGAAGATCCTCAATAATGTCAAATGGAGAAGTCAAGAAAGACTGGGGAAATATGTTACTTACTATCAGTCTGATTTCTGTATTTATATATAACAGCATGTTGTATACTTCCATCTAAAATATTACATTTTTTGCGTGTCTGTACATAATTATTTTTCCTCCCAAAAAAGGAGGGGAGAAAAAAAAAAACCCAGCAAATCTATTTTCCTTGCATGTGGCCCTTCACTGACTTTTTTCCCCTTATCAGTTGATGTACCTCAAGAGAAAGAGCTCACCAGCTAGGTACAGAGGAAAGAATGAGAGAAGTATTTGCTTCCTTGGTGGTTATACTAATAGTGTAAAAAATGAGAAGGAACAAACTGCTGTTCACAAGTTAACAGGTACGCTGGATGACTTTCTTATAAAAAAAACACAATGTTGAAATCTACTAACACTAACATTCCTTTTAAAAGCGTAAAAAACAGTAGTTGTATGCATTTATAGACTTCCTTTCAGCTGAAAAGTTTTCAGCAAAGTAGGTAAATACTGTCACAATCAAATGTCATTTAGAAATGTCTGTAAAAAGTTTATTATTAACATTTTCCCATTCATTTCAGAATCATAATTAGCTTACTCTAGTTTGTACTTTTCTTTTCAATGATTTATTTTTTAAAATTTCAATAAGATTTCTCAACATCCAAAAAATCTCTACAATCAAATTATTTTCCTTTTTTCACATGTGAAAATTAACAAATGTTAATAACTTATTACATAGCTGGCATATTTGATTCTTCCTGTCTATGAAAAACTTTAACATCAAATTAAGAATTAAACAAGTAATGAGATTTGGAATCACAAACACTATCAACAGAATAAAAGTCAATAACAAAATCATTTCCAACAATGAATCTTTTTTTCTTAAAGAAATGTCTCCAAAAAATGTCTTTAATTGGTCTCAGTCAGACCAGACATGAAAATGTTACCACATTTCTCAGAAAACAATTGCTTGAAAATTAAAATGAAAAAAAAATGGTTGGTACAAATATATAAGGGAAAAAAATCTTTAATTTTTTTTAGCTAAATCTAGTATCAGACAGTTAATCAACTAGTCAGTTGTCTCCATACTCCAAGCCATAAGTTAAATTATTGGAAGAATATTAAGATCTCCAACAAATAAGAATTCACTTACTTCAAGGAAAAAAAAAACAGAAAAATTAAGAAATTTATCATATGAAAAAATGATTTGGTTTCACAACAAAAACAAGCCCCAAAACAACACCTCTTTTAATTTAATGGTTCTTTTCCCAAGTCATATTGACAATGCTTTCCATGATATAAAATTCCCAAAGTACTTTACTAAGAAAGCCTCAAACCCACCAGAAATAGCATTCTTTGTTTTTCCCGGATACTTAAGTACAATCAAGCATGTGACTAACTGGATATGTTACCAGAGAGAAGGGGTGAGGGGTAAAGAGCACACCCTGCCATGTTCTTCGACAGGTAAAGGCTCTCTCGTCGCAGAATACTACTGTGGCAGTAACCACTAAAGGCAAAACCAAAACACAGTTACCTTAAATAAGTCTCATCCCAATTGATTTGATCCCAGGAGCTAGAAGATAAAAGAAATCCAGCAGTTTGGTGCTGTTAAAATGGCTCCTGTAGATTGGGGAAGTGGTGTCTGCCTCAGCTTATGAGTCATACATGAAACTAAGTGTTTCTAAGGGAGGCACGCCCATGTTGCTGAGGGCCCAATTACTTTGCTAGGTCAAACATGCAAATCTGCAGGTAAAAGTTGGGGGAGGGGAGAGAGGGAAAGAGATAGGGGCTGAGAACAAGAGCTACTCTTCAAAAAAAAAATGTCAAAAACACAAAACAAAAATGGTCTAACTCATTAAAAACTGGAACATAAATTAATTGAAGTGAAAATTAATTGTGGCATTTAAAAACTTCTCTCCAGACTTCAATGTTTTTTTTTCTTTTACTCTTCATACATAATACCACAAGTTAAAGCTTACAAAGTACAATAAGAGGGGAAAATCTTTTCCCTCTAATATAATCAACCAGTAAAACCACCCTAGCTACTGATTAACTCCTATATGAAAAAGGTATATTGTCATTTGCTAAACTATCCACGTTGCATAGCATTATCAGATGCAGATTTTAAAAGCGGTGTACAAAGTTCAATGGGGGAAAAATAATTCTGAATGTATTTTAAATGTAATATTCCATTTGTAGCAGAATGGTGAGTTTTTATTAAGTTATAGATGAATTTAGCCAACTTATTACCATAATAGCATATAAACCTACCATTTCTAAAATATATATAAAGAGAATATGTTAAAGGTATATACTCAGTGAAACTTTATCCCTCCCCTTTTTCCAAGTCCCTTAAAAGAGCTTTCTCGAAAGTTGTGATCTTGGCAAATATAAAAATCTTCCCAAGCTTCTGTTTCTTCCTGTGAAAAATAGAGGGAGAGGCTAGCCTAGCTGAGGTCCAAGATACCATCAAGTTGTGTAAGATAAATGATGGACAGATCCTATGATCTCTCTCTCCTTCCTTAAGCATCCTCACACGCTTTGAATGTATTCCTCCTGTTATTATTCTACCTTAAATCTATAAATCTAGACACTGATGTTTACATACCACAGCCCTTCCTGTAGACTGCAAGTGGAAAAATATGCTGGTTTTCAACTTTCAATGCCTAGTACAGTCACTCTTACACCTGCTAATTGTTCAGCTAAAAGATACTGAAGTCTCAGGTGTCACCAAGTCCAACCCCCTTTTTTTTTCCCAGATGAGGAAACTGAGCTACTACCAGTGAAATATAAATAAGTGTTCTATTTTGTCTTAAATATTGCTTGTTTTTTGCTGTGATGTCTTTTGTGCTTTCACTTATTTTAATTCAGTATTAGTCAAGCAATGAGCCAAAAGAAATAAGGTCTTATTTTTTCAAATGAAAAGACATAAATTGATTACTTTTTCATGAACAATTCTTATTTTGGTCTAATTTCAGACTTGGAAAGCAAAGACTGGAGAGGCAGTCAGCCTCAAATAAGGGAGAAAAGGCCTGTCTCCGTCTGAAGGAGAAAAACCTCAGTCTAAGTCCCATTTTACAGAAACACTGGCTGTATCCAGGACAGGGATAAAGTGAAATAACTTTTCAGTGCCCCAAAGTAATTCTCTAAAACTGTAAAATACAGAGCAGCTACAGATCTGCATTTGGAAAAGACGGATACAAATAAAACCAAAGGTTCCAATCAGGCAAAAAATACAAGATTTACCCAGTCATCAATTATCTGGCAAGTTTCCACAATACAGAGCACAATTGCCAATACCTTCAATATATTTTAAAAAATAAAAAACAAAAAAAACCTCTGAGCAACCAAAATAAATGTCTAGTTCGTGTATTTTAATAAGATTACTCCAATACTCGTCTATTCACTTTTACTAGTAATAATCCTAGAGTGTGATTATCTAGTTCCCAGCTCACCATAGGTGAAATGCAACCAATTAGAAGGAATAAGCGATAAGAACTAATATTTGGAGAAAAGCACTGAAAAGAAACAAGGCAACAAAAAGCAAAGTTTGATAGGACCATGCATTTAGAGTAAAATAAGTCCAACATGTTAGTAACCCACAATCATTTCCAATAATAATAAAACAGCAACTCTTATTTTTTTTACATTTAATTTTCATTTTTTAATTTTTCTGATTATATGTAAAAAAAAAAAAACCTCACCCTTCTATAAAGATTTTAAGGCTTTAAAAGGAACTTTCCTCACCATAATATATCTCCATTTTATAGAGGGAAAAACTAAGGTGGATGTGTGAAGCAGTCAAACAATTTATGGATTCATATTAAAGCAAAAAGGAATAATTGATTCATAAGCATAAGATTTCCATTAAAAGGGTTAAAATATTTAATTTCTAGTGCTTAAGGGGAGGGAGGGAATCATTGACCAAGAGCATGCTCTTATAATTAGAAATTACTATTTGTGGATACCACTCCGTAACAATGAAATAAGGTGACTTAGGGACTTAACTCACTTGTAAGAGGATATAAATCATTTGTCTGGCACAGACACAATAAAAAGAAAATATAAAATACTTTTGATTCTACATGCTCTCTCTTTGTTCAAGTCAGTATACAGAACTATATGATAAAAACCAATGCTTAAAAAAGTAACCAGGAGCCAAGATGTTCTAAAAAGAAGATTCATTTGTGTTCACTATTTTCTACTTACTAAGGTAGTAAACTGGATGAATATATCATAGAATAATTTGCAACATACATATTTAGTCATTACAGCAGAATACATATAAAGGGACTGAAAAAAAGCAGTGGGTCAAATGTCATCTATTTAAGTCAAAAGAAAATAAAAACATTTGACAATTAACTTTAAAATTTGATACTATCAAATGAAGGTGGAAAATTATAGTTTCAGCCAAACCAAGGCAGCAGATGACCTCTTGCTTGTCTGCTTCCTTCCTTTCTCTTATTTCTTAAAAACACTCTACAGCTTAAGGAATGAAAAGGCAGAACTTCAGAAAAACACTGAAATAACTCATAAACCAAAAGGTTAGTTTCAGAGTGGTAAAGGTGTACACAAAACTAACAAAAATTTCTGGAACACATGCAGATATTTCTTCTATAGATCTTAGGATCTATTAGGATCCTCTTCAAATAGGATTTGCTTTGAAGTTTATTTAGTTAATATGTTTTAAAAACAGTAATAATAACCTAGCACTTTCTAAGAAAGTTACAAGAAATAATGAACAATTCTTTGACATGGTAGTTCTGGATTTTGGCTATAATGTTCCTGAGAGTTTTTAAGGATTTCTTATAAGTGGTGACTGGTGGATTCTATTTCCACTTTTTCTTCTGGTTCTAAAAACTGGTCAGTTTTAAGATTTCCTAAAATATATCTTGGCTCTTTTTTTGTTTATGGGTTTCCGGTGGTACAGTAATAATTAATTTTCCTCCTTGATCTGATTTCCAAGTCAGCTGAATTTGCTATGATCCTTTATATTTTCTTCTATATTTTTTGAATTTTTTATTTAAATTTTTTGTTGTCTCTTGGATTCAATACTTCTATTTAATTCAAGCTAATTTTCAAGGAGTTTTTTGCTTAAACAAAGTTTTAGACTTCTTATGCCAAGCTATTAATTCCCTTTCCAATTCTTTCTTCCACTTTTTTTCCTATAAAATTCTCATTTTATTATAACTGTATTTTCAAACTCTTTTTCTAATTCTTTTTTTTCATTCTCTTCTACGAATTCTAGTTGGATTTATAATTAAGCTGGGTTTGTGTCGGGGGCATACTTGTCAACCAAATGCCTTTTTACTGTGAGATTCTTTTTTTGTATATTCATCCCTTCACTACTAATTCTTGATTTCAGAGTTGGTCTGAGCGCTCAGTACACCCCAGAGGAAAGCTGAGAGATGGTCTCCTTGCTGTTTTCTTGGGTTAATGAGAGTTGGTGATGTTATTCCAGGCTCTCTGGAACACCCTGCTTTGGGTTTGGTCTAAGCAAGAGATGCTGCTGGGCTGGGCTGGGCCAGGCCCCTATCAGCCAGGAGGAGAGCTCCCTTTCAGCTGAGATTCTTGCCTGAAGCAGTCCTCTGGAGCTCTCTGACAGAGCTAAAACTGAGCCTGGACTCTGCTCTCACACTGTTCCACACCCACCCTTGGGGATAGATCCCCTTCTGAGTCTGCCCATCTAGGCCGCCTGTTCCCACTGTAGTGTCTGCTATATACCCGAGACCTCCTCTGGCCTGATACCAGACTCCAGGGCCCACAGCATTCTCCCTCTGCCTCTGCTAACCTAGGCTAGAAAAATGGTTTGGAAGAATTAGGAGGGAGGCCTTTCTGCCACCATGCCATCTTGGCTCCACCAAATGCCAACTGTATTTCAATATAAATTATTTCCTTTGTAATCCTAAGCATTTTATTTTATGCATTTAAAAACTGTAGGAAGAGGTTCATGGGCTTCACTTAACCTGCCAAAGAGAGATGTGTGTGTACACACACACACACACACAAAGAACTCCTAAAGTAAAGGAGCTTCTTGAGGTTGAGGATCAAGAAAGAGCAGAAAAAAGGCAGAGAGGGGTAGTGAGTAGATCCAGGATCTCCTAAGAAACACAGGAACCATTAGCTGGCCTTACTTACTCAAGTGTTTATAATTTAAGAGAAAGAGTAATGTGATAGCAACTTTCTAAGATAAGCCTTTAAAATAAGCCTTTGTAAAAAAGAAAAAAAAAATCTAAAAATGCAAGTTTCAGGTCTGGAAGACAATATGAGGCTGATAACAGATACCTTTTAGCAGTCTTCCCCATAAAACCCTTATCTTTTCAAGCCAAGATGGGACCCTACAGTGGAAAGACTAGTGCAAGTTAGGAGACTTTGACTCTAGTCCCAACTCTTCCATTATTTCATGTTAAGACAAGTATCTCCTAAAACACTCTGGGATCAAAAATAAAATTTAAGGTTTTGAAATGGACACAAAGCAAGAGTAAAAGCAGAAGACTTAGAGCAAAATGTAATAAATTCATAATATTTCATATAAATTATATTTCATATAGCTTGAATAATACCTATCCTCTTCAATATTACTTCATACTAAATATTTTGTAAGGGAAAAAAATAATCAAAATTTTTCATAGGACTTTTTCTATAACTTTAGCTCCACAAGATAAAATTTAAATGCAATAAAAGTTAAACTTATCATTAATACTAGGAAATCTGTGTAGGCTTACTTAGGATCCCTCTGAGTTTTAATTTGTCACATGCCAAATCAGGAAAATAGCACTCTATAACCCTAAATTTCCTAACTATAAACTCAATGATGACTATGGAGATTGAGCATGAGATTATATATAACACTGCTTTGAAAGGGCACTATCCAAAAGAGGTGCCGATAAATAAGTACTGAACACAGCCCCAGTCAGAGCTTGGTGTGTGTCACCTGAAGTGGCTGCAGAGGACCACCAAGTCAAAGACCACATGCTGGAAAGAGTCTGGGGAAAACTGACATCTCTCTCACCCTTCTGCAAGATGTATCTGAGTATTACTTTCCAAATCCAGTATTCTCAGAAAAGTGGGACTGGACCCACTGGTACCCAGGACACCTAGGAATGCCTCTGATGCCTGATTATTTCTCCTTTTTTGGGCACAATTATTTCTGCCTTATTGTTGACATTGTTTTATGTCTTAAATGTTTTGCTATTGGATTTAGAACTCTTGTATAGCTTCTGAATAATGGTTATCAGAGTGTGATAACCAGAGAGTTTTCTGAGTCAGGATTCATTCTGCTCGTTATTATCTCCCAACCAGGTGATTTAGAAAGTAGGATGCTGAACTTGGCCAAAAGGGGAAAAAAAAAAAATCTGAGCTCAGCTTCAAACATTTACTAATTATAATCATTTCACTTCAATCCCCAGTTTTTCATAAACTAGGGATAAATAACCACAACCTGATAGGGTTATTATTTAAATGTTTTGCAAAACATCAAGTCTTACAATATTACTATCTGCAACACATATTACTACATGTACTAATCACATTAGTGAGGCTGAAAACTCCACAACAAGCAATACACGAAGACCAAAAATAAAAGTGATTACAAAGGATGATAAAGAAAATAGTACCCTTAGTTTAGTTAAAAATACACTCCAAGTATGCTTTGCTCTAATAAAGATGTATAAAAAGAGCATGGATTAGATGAAGAGCCATAACTGTTTAGAAATGAATTTAGAAAATCAATTTAAAGAGAATCTTCCTATTATTTGTATTTTTCATATAATATTCCCAAGAGAAATAATGTAATCTAGCTGTTAAAATATAGTCAGATTCATAGTCTGTTGGCCAGATTTATGGCTTAAAAAGTTTAGTAAATGGGGGCAGCTAGGTGGCGTAGTGGTTAGAGCACCAGCCCTGAAGTCAGGAGGACCTGAGTTCAAATCTGGTCTCAGACACTTAACATTCCCTAGCTGTGTGACCCTGAGCAAGTAACTTAACCCCAATTGCCTCAGCAAAAAGCAAAAAAAAAAAAAAAAAAAGTTTAGTAAATGGCTTTTGGGTCAAAGGCTGGAATTTACCTCAGCTTTCTTACTTCATTCAGTTCCAGAACCCTATCCACTGATTTACCTACTTACAATCATTCCATCCCTCAAATAATATCCCACCAACTTCACTTTCCTCCCCTTAAGAGTCTTAACTACTTGGTGGACCAATTTAATTCTATACAATTCTCTATTCCTGAATCCTACCCCATCCCCATCGACTACCTTAAAGCTGCTCTGGGTTTTAGTTGGTCACCCTTCAAATCCCGGCCCTGGATTACAGTCATTATCTACCTCAACCACTCCTAATTCAGATGCTATTCCCAGATGAAGAAAGTTAGTTTTCTAACTAGGCTAGCTTAATCCACTACAAATTCATATTATCTAATCTTAACTGGACCCTCTGTGACAAAATAATCTTTGTGTTCCTTTGATTATCTCTCCCACCCAGTATTCAATATGGCAGTTTCAAACTTTCCCTAGTCTAGAAACTTTCCGAGTTGAGAGGGCTCCCCTCTCCCCTTCATAGCTGACATAAATCCTATATTTTACTAAAAATAAATGTGAAACATTGCATATGATTCTGCATTTTTCTTATGTACTGATCATTTTACAGAGCATTTTTTCTCTTCCTCTTTCTTAAAAAAGAAAAAAAAGATATTCCATGTTGTATGGGAAGGCTCTCTGGGAAGAGAGGAAACTAGGTGACAGAAAAACAAAAGATAATAAAAACTGCATTTTTAAAGTAAGTTCTTCTATACATGTTTCCACAATTTTGCTGCTGTATTACTTCTTTTAATCAATAAACCTTAATGACTCCCAATTGCCTTCAGGATTAAGTATTAATTTCCATTTGGCATTTAGTCTTTCAAAAGATAGCCACAGCCTACTTTCCATCTTCTAGAATGACTCCCTCCATTCAAACTGCAGTCCAGCCAAACTAGCATTCTGGTGGTTCTTCACACAAAAGACTTCCACTACTGCCAATGTTTTTGTACTATCAGCCATGTTTGGAGTGTTCTTCTCCCCATGGGCCTCATTGATAAACAGTGGGTTCTGGATGGGAGGATAGTCAAATATCAACAACCTCCTACTCACTGCAGTTGTAACCATATCTGGAGATCAGCTGTTGCTCCTTCTAAGAAGGAAGGTTCATTCCACAGAGGTCAGCACTGGAGATTTCCCAATACTGGTTATTGATTGGTTGGCAATTTACTGCAATGTTATGTTTAGAGTGAGGGATCCTATGTGTAACATGTTTTCCTCAAAATAGATTTTTTAAAATTTGATTTTAAGTTTTTTTTTTCAGTTCTGAATTCTGTTCCTTTCAATTTCACTAAATGCCCTCCCAATGAAAAAGCAAAAAGCAAACATACAGAAACCAAAAAATTCCCAACCTACTATAAACGTGTGTAGTTAGGCAAAACAAATTCCCACATTAGTCATGTCCAAAAAACAAAACAAAACAAAACAAAACCAAAAAAAAAAGCACCACAGTTTTTGTTTTCAAAAAATATCTATATAATTAAAACAACTCAGAGGTATCACCTCACACCTCTCAGATTGCCTAAAATGAAAGGAAAATATAATGATAAATGCTGGAAAGAATGTGGAAAAACTGGGACACTAATGCATTATTGGTGGAGTTGTGAACTGATCCAACCATTCTGGAGTGCTATTTGAAACTATGCCCAAAGGGCTATAAAACTGAGCATACCTTTTGATCCAGCAGTGCCATTACTGGGTCTGTATCCCAAGGAAATCTTAAAGGAGGGGAAAGGACTCACACGTGCAAAAAAATGTTTCTACCAGCCCTTTTTGTGATAGCAAAGAATTGGAAAATTAGCCAATGCCCATTAAACTATTTTGATAATTACCACTTTGTAATATAATAGATCTAAATAACTGGAGAAATATAAATTGCTCATGGGTAGGCTGAGCCAATATAATTACAATGATAGTGCTATCCAAATTTGCTTATTCTGTACCATACCAATCAAACTACTCAAGAATTACTGTTCGTGATAAAAGCTAGAAAATATTTATTTGGAGGAATTCAAGGGAATTGGAGAAAATCAATAAGAAAAATCAGACCATCAAGGGAGAGAGGAAGGAGAGAACAAGAAGAAAGAAAAAGATGGAAATACTATGCTTCAATTCACATTCAGTCTCCATAGTTCTCTCTCTGGATGAGGTAATATTTTCCATCGCAAATCTATTAGAATTTTTTTTTCTTTCTTTTAATTTCTCTTTAAATCTTTAAAAGAATTTGTTTGTAAATCTATTTGGTCCCAAGTTGTTTTTCTTTTCCCTTTGAGAATTCACTTCTGGATGCTTATTCAACTTCTATTTTTGACATGGTCACAATTACTTTTTTTCCTTGTTTTGTTCATCTGGGCAATTTATATTATTTATAACTACATATATTACATAATTGAAATTACATAAATATTACACGATAAATATTTACATTTCACTTAAACTGTCAGTTTTATTGGCACATAGTTACACAAAAATAATAGCTCCCTCTTACTTTCATTTTTCCTCTATCCTTTTCTTTCCTATTTCCCTTCTGGGAGAAAGGTATTTCTGCATATGTATATATGAACTCTTTCTTCTTTAGATTAATTCAGCTGAGAATGAGGTTCCTTTCACTTCCTCCTCATTTGTATTGACTTTTACTTAAAATACTCTCTTTGCTTCTTCTCTACCATTCCATTCTTCTTTCAATATCTTCACCCTTAGGGTCTGTGAGTAATTAAGAAGACCTCTCTCTGGACTCCTGATACTAATAGTTCAGTGAGGACACATTATCATCTCCCCATATAAGAATGTTAAACAGTGTAACTTATTTTGTCCCAATAACTGCAGGCTTGTGTGTGTACCATTTTGTGCTCCTCTTGACTTTCAGAATTTCAGAAACTTATGTCTGGTCTTTTCATAAGAAATCCTAGGAAGTTCCCAATTTTGTTAAATTTGTTTCATTTTCACCACCATTACCCACCCTTGCCCTCCTAAAAAAAATTATATATATATATATATATATGTGTGTGTGTGTGTGTGTGTATGTACGTATGTATGTACATATGTATACACACACTTAATTTTGCTGGGAATTATTGGATATGACAAATTTCAAGCTCTTTGCTCCTATATAGTTGTAGGTGCTACATCATGTCTGATTCCTGAATATGGCGTGCTCCATGAATTTTCTGATTTGCTTTGTTTTGGTTTTGCAGCATCTTCTCTTTGACCTGGGAGCTCAGGACTTTGGTTATAATGTTCTAATGCTCCTGAGTTTTGATTTTGGAGTTTGAAGAGATAACCAGGAGAAGTCTTTCCATTTCTACTCTGCCCTCTAATTCTAGGACATCTTGAAATATAATATCTAGACTCTCTTTTTTTGTTCATGGCTTTTAGATAGTCCAGCGATTCTTCATTTTTATCTCCTTGATCTGTTTTCCAGAGTAGTTATTTTTCCTAAGAGACACCTCATATTTTCTTCTGTTTTTAGTCTTCTCATTTTGTTTTAATGTTTCTATGACAATGTTTCATGTCTCAAAAAAAAAATCAGTAACTTCTATTTGGTCAATTTTAATTTTCTAAGATATTATTTTCTTTGAGTAAGGTTTTGTACCTCTTGTTCCAAATTAATTCCCTTTCTTTGCTCTTATTTTTTTTCTGTACCACCATCATTTGGCTATTTTTTTTTGGGGGGGGGCAATTTTGTTAGAGCTGGGCTCTGTGCATTTCTGAAGGGAAGTCTGGCCTGATTTCCAATTTCTTGCTCCCAGAGAGATGTGTTCTGGGGCAAAGTCTGCTGAGTGTACTCCTAAACTGATCTCTGTAAGTGGTTGATCCAGATTTATCTCTATCAGCTTGTCCCAGATTTGAGAATTTCAGACTAATGCTGAATGAACTCTCCCTACTACTGAGAGGCTGTACAAGTTCACTGAGAGGACTGAAGGCCCCCCTTCAGCCCATCCTAGAAGAGTTCGTACTTTGCTCCTGGGATCAGAGCCACACAGAGGCCACTTGCTTCTGAATTTGTTCTTTGTTCCATATAAAGTGACAATCATTCCTTTTCAACACCCCTAGAGCAGAGCAGGGCCCCTCCACAATGTGCCTCCCCTTTTTTAGCTTTTAAAGTCATATACAATCTGGCCTACCCAATCCCTCCAAACTCGGGGGACACTCCTCGCCAGCCCCCACTGCAATGCTAGCTGAAGTGTGAGTCTCATAAGACTGTTCCCCATCTCCTTTGCACTGGCCATAGCTCATGTCTGGGATGAACTCTACTGTCCTCCAAGCTTCATAGACTTTCCTATCAAGATAAGAGTTCAGTCACTGGCGCTTTCCTTGACCCTCTATTACTGCTAGTGTCTATTTTCCCAAAATACTTTCTATTATCTTTAAATTTATTGTCTCTACTTACTATATACTTAGATATTATATATACTTATATAGTGTTCATACTTTAAATTTATTTTCTATATTGTATTTAAGTAGTCTCATGTGTTCTATCATCAATGCTTCCCACAGTACCCGGCACAGCGTACTTAAAATAAACTACAGTGATCCATTGTGCACATCATGTTTTCCCCCATTGTGGCTCTGACATATCACAGGTTGGCGTAAAGAATTAAATAGGAATTTGGGAGCTTTGAAGAAGCCACAGATGACATGTGAAGACCAGCAAACACAGGAAAGTTTATAAACTCAGACATGCATAAAATATGTGCACAGTATTATATCAACCCAAATTTACTATAAACATCCCATAAAAGAAAAACTAAAAAAACCATAAAAGAAAAAGACTTCTCTGGTAGAAAGGGAAGGCCCAAAAATTTGACAGGGGTTTTCCAGATCTCCATGGTGGTGCACTCCAGACACCTGCCATGTGAAAGGGATAATTATACTTCTCTCAAAGAGCTTATAAACAAAATATACAAGTAGGCATGTACACAAATGCTAATAGAAGGATGAAAATAAGTACAAATAAAGCCAAGAAAAAAATGTGGTGGAAACATTTAGAGGAATAAGTTACTTTTAGCTAAAATGAGGCAAAGTTCAATAAAGACTTCTTTAAGAAGGTGGCTCACCAGGTAGGATTTGAAAGGAATAGAGAAAAAGAAAGAGATAGGCAATGTCAAAGTCCATTTCAGAATGGGAAGCTGAATAAGCAAAAAAAAAAAAAAAAAAAAAAAAAGGTCAAAGAAATAAGATTATTATTACAATAATTCAGGCATAGGGCAATGAAAGCCCGCACCAACACAGAAACAATTTCAGAAAAGAGAAGGGGCTGAGATGTTCTGAAGATACAGTCAACAAGACTTGGCCACAGATTGAATATGGAAAATAAATTGAGAACGATACCTGGGTTAGGGTTCTAGGTGACAAAGAATGGTGGCACCCCAGGAATTTTGGAAAGGAAGAAGGCTGAGAAGATTTGAGTTCAGTTTTGGACAAGCTGAGTTTAAAATGTTTTTGGGTAGAGCTGCAAAACAGCAGAGATTAGGGCTGGATAAGCAGATTTGAGAGTCAATCAAGAGATGATAACTGAATAATGGGAGCTGATAGAGTCACCAAGTGACATAGCAAAGAGAAAGACAAGAAGAAAGCTCAAGAAGCTGTGACCTGGAGATTCAGAGAAAAGTCAGACAGGGAAGAGGAAATCAGAAAAATCTGTCAAGGAGAAGAGGGTGAGCAACAGTGTTTTAGGCTACAAAGAGGTACAGAAAAATGAGAATTGAGGGGGGAAAAGACCATTCGATTTGGCCATTAAAAAGGTAAAACATAACTTTGGAGAGAACAGTTCTTATTTAAATGATGAGCAACTAGACTATAAAAAGTGAAAATGATAGCGGAAGTAAAGCAGAAGTGCTGATTACACAAGGTCTTCTCAGAGAGATTAGCTACAAATAGGAGAGATGCAAGGGCTAGCAGGAAGGGACGGATCAAGGGAGGGCTGGAGTTGGGGCAGCCATAGAGAATCAGCCAGGAGACAAGCAATTTCAATCTAATTTTTTTGGCACAGCATGATAAATGTGGAAATATGTTTAAAAGAATTGCACATGTCTAATCTATATTGGATTACTTGCTATCTAGGGTAGGGAGGGTGGGGGGGAAAGGAGGGAGAAAAATTTGCAACACAATTGAATGCTGAAAACTATTTTTGCATATATTTTGAAAATAAAAAGCCATCTCTTCAAGTGAAAGTGATAGGAGGCATCTGGATGACACAAGACAAATAGGAAAAGGAAACAAGGGGAAGCACCCTTTGCAAATGGCCTCTACTTTTTTCATTAAAATATGAAGCAACATTCCCAACTGAGAGGCAATGGTTGAGGGAAGTCTAGGGATGCTGGAAGCTTTTTCATCAAAAGATTTAAAAGCTGCTGTGGTGAGTGGGAGGCATAAAAGGATGTACTTACAGCAGAGAAGAGCCCATTTGAGGTTAAGTAACAAATTTGTAGTGGATTCAGACAGGACACCTAGAATAAAAGGCAGTAGATAGTGAGACTCAAAAGAAGAGGACAATGGAGTGCTAAACTAGTTTCCCTAGGAGTCAAGATAAAGAGAAGAATATTGTCAAGGCAGGGGTGATAGCCTGGGAAAGACTTGAGATGTCAAAGGATTCCAAGAAAACAATAAGCACAGTAACTATCACAATGTAAATGGGGAAAAATGAAAATGAATGTTAGAAAATTACTAAGTACATAAATGTCCCCAAAGAAGACAGGAGACACCTGAGGTGGGAAGCTACAGATGTGAAAAATGGCATCAATTTCTACATTTTTTTTTGTGTTGATCAGTTTTGCTGATTTTTCCTCCTTATTTTCCTTTCAAATATTATTTAAGTGGAATCATTTTCTAACGGAGAGGGGAAGGAGTGCAGGGAGAAATTCTGATTAAAAAAAAAAAGAAAAAAAACCACCCTAAAATATATTGTAAAATTTAAATGTTTTTGTTTTGTTTTGTTTTTAAAGTCACTGATCTTTACTTTTAACATCTTCTACAAAAAAAAGAACCAATTGAAGGTTTTTGATCGGGAAGGCATACAAAAGTGGCTGAAAATTCCAGACAGGGTTTAATGAAATGAAGTCTACAAACAGTTCTGGGAGAAATCTGAAGAAATGCTAATTAAAGACATGACAACAGATGAGAAAAGTCTATCTATATAAGGCAGAGGGATCTTAACTATTTTTTGTCCCTCTTGCCATCTAGTGAATCCTACAAGCTCTTTCTTAGAAAGAAATCCAATTGTGTGAGAACATCTTGTTCACAATAATGACTTTGTGGGCATTGAGGATCCTTACTTATGGTTAACCTTAAAGCCAACTCTCTTCCCTATCTTTGAGAACCAATTTGGTGGGGTAAATCCTAGATCAAAAACAGATTATAAGCTCCTTTAAGGTAGGAATCCTGTCCCACAAAGAGTTTCTCTTTCTCTAGTGCCTACAATTCAGAACATCTCAGAATTTAGAAATATATATAAAATATGTACATATTTTACTGCACCATCACTCCAGAAAAAAAGATACCTAACTGCTGAGGTCCCCCAGCTTAAAATAGATTTAAAAATAAAGCAAAGCTTGACTATTCTAGGAACCACAGGTTAATAAAACTACTCTAAGTTGCATAGTATAAGTGTGTCTAAGGAGAGCAAAATATATACTCTTACTTACTCATCTGGCCCAAGTTAATAAATCTATTTTAGGCCCAAAGGCAGTCAACCAACAAACACTGATTAAGTGCCTATTATGTACTAGGCAATATAGCTAATATTCAAATGAGAGACACAAATGCAAATAAAAATATACAATATTTTTCTATGCAAATACGATAATTTTTCTAAGAAAACAAAGTAATTACATACAAAGTTGTTTGAAAGGGAAAACACTAGTAGTTAGGAAGAATCAGAAGAAACGTCATTAAAAAAATTATGGGTTTTTATCAAATTGGCTAAAATGACAGGAAAAGATAATGACAAATGTTGGAGGGGATATGGGAAAACTGGGACACTAATACATTGTTGGTGGAACTGTGAATGGATCCAACCATTCTGGAGAGCAATTTGGAACAATGCTCAAAAAGCTATCAAACTGTGCATACCCTTTGACCCAGCAGTGTTTCTACTGGGTCTTCATCCCAAAGAGATCTTAAAAGGAAGTAAAGGGACCCACATGTGCAAGAATGTTTGTGGCAGCCCTTTTTTGTAGTGGCTAGAAACTGGAAACTGAATGGATGCCCATTAATTGGAGAATGGCTAAATAAATTATGGTATATGAATGTCATGGAATATTATTGTTCTATAAGAAATGACCAGCAGGATGATTTCAGAGAGGCCCGGAGAGACTTGCATGAACTGATGCTGAGTGAAATGAGCAGAACCAGGAGAACATTATACACGGCAACAAGACCACATGATGACCAATTCTGATGGACATGGCTCTCTTCAACAATGAAATGTTTCAAACAATTCCAATTGTTCAGTGAAGAAAGCCATATACACCCAGAGAGAAGGTTATGAAATGTGGACCACAACATAAAAAGAAGAAAGGGATTCTATTAAGTGGAAGCAGGGAGGGAATGAATTCCAAGCAGAGGAAGGACAGCCAGCCCAAAAATATAGGAGGTCAGATTGGCTAGGTTGTAGAGGTCAGGAGAGGGAGCAATGAATGTCCAATGGAGGCTGGAAAGATCACTTGGGGACAGGTGGTGAGTAGGCCAGCTAGACTGGCCCTGCTGAAAATCACTTCTAAAGGCAGAATTCAAGTGAAGTAAAAGTGCAACCAGTAAATTTTGCAACCTAGTATTATCAGTGGCTCCAATAAACTACTAAATGGAATCACAGCATGAGAATGATGAAGGTCAATCTTTCATTTTTACATAAAAGGAAACCCCACATTCATCCAAGATCACAAAGCTAGAGTGTCAAAGCCAAGAATAAGATCCAGATCCCTCCTGTTCTTTGCACTGCCAGACAGGAAATTTTTATCATCGTACCAATACAGGCTTCTTTAGATAGGATAATCATTAATTTTTTTTAAGTTTTACTTCCTATAAGTATTTATTATTTTTAATAATCTTCGTCAGAAATATATTTTTCTTATCCACTGGTTTATAGTGCATTGATAATTTTTTAATTTTCATCATATATTTCCATGAAGCTACAGCCAATCATATTTTGCATCTAATAATAACTCTAAATAGTGTAGAATCATTTACCAGATTCATCATTCACACTAATCAGAAACTAGATGTATTTCTCCCTTCTCAGTGGTAGGGGAGTACAAGTGAGGTGCTGCTTTATTTCCCAGTCAGTATTCCTAGTATCATAAAGCTAGAAGGCATCTATGTAAGGAAGGGAGGAGGAGCATGAAAGGAAGTCATTGAAAAGTGATAATTTTTAAAGCATCAATAAAAATTTGTTTAAAAAAAAATTGATGTATCTCTATAACCATCTAATTAATTAAACTGAACTAAAATGGATGAGTAATTCCTGACTTGGTATCAAGAAGATACTAACAATATCATCACAAAGGAGGCTCCTGCCCTGTTTCTTAATATGCTACCTATCACTTGGCCCCAAAGCATGCATTTCTACCAGTTATCCTGAACTCAAGCAGAAACCTCTACTTTCATGTTGTCTCCCCTTAAGTTTAAAAATCAAGTTTAACAACTCCCCCCCAAAAAATCTGCTTTTTTCATTTCCCCATTTCTGTTTATCTGAATATTTTTATTTTCAAGCAAAACATTAAATATCTACAATGGCCAAAGTATCTCTTTTATCGTTCCTGGTGCCTGAATTAAAATAATCATATATATGCTCTAGGAGGTTAATTTTGGTAAGTCTGTGAAGAATAGATTGGGGGGGGGGAGGTGTTAAGTGGTAATAAGATCCTGAATTATGGCAGTAGCATTGTTATTCATGGACAACCATAATATACATGAGACATAATGTAAAGGTAGCCAAGTAAATGAATAGTCATGGAAAGAGAAGGATAGAGAGGAAATGAAAGATTATTTGAGATTTCGAACAAAGACACAGTAAAAAAAAACACTGGTACTAACACTGAAACTGAGAAGTTAGAAGAGGGGCAGATTATAGAATTCTAGGGGAAAATTAAAGTTTGACTATACAACATAGTTACATTATGTATAGAACGTGTGGGAGCAAATAAAATCTTAAAATTCTTAAAATTGTGTATATTATTTGGACCAACAAGGAAGAAATATTTGATGAAGCAAATATCTTGGGAGAAAACAATTCTATCATCTAAAAATTCATGATAACCAAAGAGATGTCTAATATAACAATACAGGAGTTTAATTGCTGTTTTTTCTCATTTGACTCCCTGTAAAACAGCAAAAGGGAATGGATTCAATGAAGAATGAGACATTTTCTGGTCATAAGCAATGCAGGAATTTGTTTTGATTGTTACAAAGATTTTTTTTCTTTTCTCAAAGTATAAGGGGTGAAAAGAAAGAAAAGATTTTGGTTAATTGGGGGGGGGGGGGAGAATATTGAGAGCCTTCAATTTTCCAAACTTCCTATCTTAATCCTTTGATAGAGTTCATTTATCTCTGAAACACATAAAAAGAAGTGAGAAACCAAAGGACTGATAGTGATTCTAACGGTGATTAAGGATAAATGTTTGAATTACTAATTATTAGTTAATGAATAGTCTCTCTTCATTATTCACTTGCTACTACTAGGGAACATGACTTGTCCAGGATCACATGGACAGGATGTGAGAATGGATTGCAAATCTGGTCATCCTGACTTACATTTACATTCTATTTCCTTGGAGAGCAATCTGAAGCTATGCTCAAAAAGTGATCAAACAGTGCATACCCTTTGACCCAGCAGTGTTTCTATTGGGCCTATATCCCAAAAAGATCTTAGAGGAGGGAAAGGGACCCACATGTGCAAGAATGTTTGTGGCAGCCCTTTTTGTAGTGGCTAGAAGCTGGAAATTGAAAGGATGCCCATCAATTGGAGAGTGGCTGAATAAATTATGGTATATGAATGTTATGGAATATTATTGCTCTGTAAGAAACGACCAGCAGGACGATTTCAGAGAGGCCTGGAGAGACTTGCATGAACTGATGCTGAGTGAAATGAGCAGAACCAGGAGATTATACAGGGCAACAATATGATGATCAATTCTGATGGACATGGTTCTCTTCAACAATGATGTGATTCAAACCAGTTGTTCAGCGATGAAGATAGTCATATACATCCAGAGAGAGGCCTGTGGGAACTGAGTGTGGGCCACAACACAGCATTTTAACGCTTTCTGTGAATATTTCCATGCATTTTGTTTTCCTTCTTAGGTTGTTTTTTTTTCTTCTCTCTAGATCTGATGTTTCTTGTGCAGTAAGTTAACTGTATAGATAAGTATACATATATTGGATTTGTCATATAATTTATCCTAGTTAGCATGTATTAGATTACCTGCCATCTAGGGGTGGGGGGTGGGGGGAAGGAGGGGAAAAGCTTGGGGAAAAAAAGTTTTTGCAAAGTTCAATGTAGAAAAATCACTCATATGTTTTGTAAATAAAAAGCTTTTAATTAAAAAAAAAAATCCTATTTTCCTGGGCAAGCTTGTCACTCAAATTCATAAACTAAGAAAACAAAGCTGGGGGACTTCCGGGGGTGGAGCCAAGATGGCAGAGATCAGACCTAAGTCTCTGCAACCTCCTCTAACGAACAACATATGAAGCCTCTAGACTGGTTTTGAAGTCAAAGAATCCACAATATCTGGAGGACAACACGATTCTAGAAGAAAATACCCTGGAAGAACTTCAGAACAGGTCTGTTCCAATTGGGCAGGGGGGTGGTCTGCTGAACCCAGACTGCAGCACAGGAAGACCAGGGAGGGGAAATGGGGCAGGAGTCAGAGCATTGTGGCTTCCATGCACCTGGGGGGTCTTCTGAGGGCTTCTTGGGCCAATCTGTCCTAATTCTAAGCAGGTGGTTTGGCAGTATGCCTTTTGGGGGGGGGAGATTGTGAACCACTGAACCCCTGAAGAACACCAGACCTAGCTGCCATTATACAGCACCCTAAAGCAATCAGTCAACCAGCAGAACTGCCCAGCACCTGAAGTAACTCAACCAGCAGAACTGCCCCAGGGCAAATTAAAGCAGCTGTCCCTCCTTTGCCTTGAACAGACCTCACACCTTTAAAAAAATGAATAAAAAACCAAAAAGAGCCCTCACCACAGACAGCTTTTATGGAGAGAGGGAAGAACAGACCTCAAATCCTGAGGCCCCTAAAGGTAAAGCAACTCCAGAAAAAGCCCCAAAGAGAGACATAAATTGGTCTCCATGTCACAAGGCTTTCTTTGAAGATTGTATAAAGGATCTTAAAAGAGAGATAGAAGAAACATGGGGAAACAAAATGAGATCACTGCAAAATAAAATGGAAAAAATGGAAAATGAATGCAATGAACAAAAAAATGTAATTGGTCAATTGCAAAAGGAGCTAAAAACAGTAACTGAAGAAAATACACTAAAAATTAGAATGGAACAAATAGAAGTGAATAACTTAACAAGACTTCAAGAATCAGTCAAAAACAAAAAAAAATGAACAGAAGAAAATATTAAATATTTCCTAGGAAAAACAACTGACCTGGAAAATAGATCTAGGAGAGAATCTAAGCATTCCTGAAAGCCATGATGAAAAAAACCTAAACATCATCTTACAGGAAATCATAAAAGAAAACTGCCCTGATTTTAGAATCAGAAGGTAAAATAGCCTTCGAAAGAATCCACTGACCACCTCCTGAAAGAAACCCCAAAATTAAATCTCTAAGGAATATCATGACTAAATTTCAGAATTATCATAAGAAGGAAAAAATATTGCAAGAAGCCAGAAAGAGAATTTAAATATCAAGGAGCCACAATTAGAATTACCCAGGACCTAGCAGCTTCCACCTTTAAGGATCAAAGGGCCTGGAATCTGATATTCCGAAAAGGAAAGGAACTGGGATTACAGCCAAGAATAAGCTATCCAGCTAAAATGAGCATTATCTTTCAGGGAAGAAGATGGACATTCAATGATATAGGTAAATTTCACCTATTTCTAATGAAAAGACCAGAACTGAACAAAAAATCTGATCTCCAAACACAGAACTCAAGAGAAACATAAGATAAAAAGGAAAAAAAAAACTCTTGACATTTCAACATTATTAACATGTAGTGGACTTCCTGCCATCTAGGGGAGGGGAGGGGACTGGGGGTAAAATTTGTATTGGAAAGCTTTGTAAAGATCAAGGTTGGGGAACTACCCATACATATGTTATACAAATAAAAAGCTTAAAAAATAAAAAAAATAAAAAAAAAAAGAATCTGGGAACTTGGGCAAGGGAGAAAACAACTGATAAAACTGAGAAATCAGAAGTCTCTGTTCATTACGTCAACCCAATCTGACTACTTTTTTTGTTGTTTGTATTGAACCAACTAGAATAATAAATCATGTGAGTAAAACAAAAAAAAAAAAAAAAACTCTTGAGAACTATATTTTCTGTTATGGACATACTTAGAGAATGAGGGTATAAATTTATTTTATTATGATAATATGAAAAAGAAATTAGAGGTAGAAAAGGGATCCCACTGGAAGAGGAAGAAGGAGGTAAGGGTCAGCTAGGTGGCACAGTGGATAGAGCACCAGGCCTGAAGTCAGGAGGACCTGAGTTCAAATCTGGCCTCAGACACTTAACACTCAGACACATAACAGCTGTGTGACCCTGGGCAAGTCACTTAACCCCAATTGTCTCAGCAAAAAAAAAAAAAAAAGGAGGTAAAATAAGGGAAATTACATCACACACAAAGAGGCAAAGAAAACTTCTTATAATTAAGGGAAAGGGAGGGGAATGAGCATTAAGTTTATCTTAATCTCATCAGATTTGGCTCTGAGAGAATAGACATATTTAGTATCACAAAAAAACTTGTCTCACCTTTTAAGGAAATAGGAGGGAAAGGGGGGAAAGAAAGGGAAAGACTAATAGAAGGGAAAACAGAAAAATTAGGGGGAAGGGCTCTAAAGGGGGAGGACTGTTTGAGGGAGGTGGTCATAAAAAGCAAAATACTGGGGGGGGGGAGAAAGAAGAAAACATAATTTTGGGTAAATAAGATGTCAGGAAATACAGAATTAGTTATTTTAACCGTTAATGTGAATATGATGAACTTTCCCATAAAGGGGAAGCAGATAGCAGACTGGATTAAAAACCAGAATCCTGGAATATGTTGTTTACAAGAAACACATCTAAAACACAAAGCTACATACAGAGTGAAGGTAAAGGGCTGGAATAGAATCTATTATGCTTCAGGTGAATAAAAAAAAGCAAGGGTAGCAATCCTGATCTCAGATCAAGGAAAAGCAAGGATAGCTCCAATTAAAAGAGATAAGGTACTCAAGGGTACCTTAGAGAATGAAGCACCATCAATATTAAACATATGCACCAAGTGGTATAGCATCCAAATTCCTAGAGAAGAAATTAAGAGAGATGCAAGAAGAAATAGACAGCAAAACTATATTAGTGGGGGATCAACCTTGCTCTCTCAGAACTAGATAAATCAAACCACAAAATAAATAAGAAAGAAATGAATGAGGTAAACAAAATGTTAGAAAAGTTAAGTATGTTAGATCTTTTGGAGGGACAGAAAGTTTACTTTTTTCTCAGCAGTACCAATCAAACTCTCAAGAAATTATTTTACTGACCTAGAAAAAATAACAAAATTCATCTGGAAAAACAAAAGATCAAGAATTTCAAAGGAATTAATGGGGGGAAAAATGAAGGTGGCGTAGCTGTACCAGATTTAAAACTATATTATAAAGCAGTAGTCATCAAAATAATTTGGTACTTGCTAAGAAACAAGAGTAGTTGATCAGTGGAATAGGTTAGGTTCACAGGACAAAATAGTCAATGACTATAACAATCTATTGTTTGACAAATCCAAAGACCCCAGCTATTGGCATAAAAACTCACTATTTGACAAAAACTACTGGGAAAATTGGAAACCAGTATGGAAGAAACTAGGCATTGACCCATACCTAACACTGTATACCAAGATAAGGTCGAAATGGATTCGTGATCTAGACATAAAGAATGATATTATAAATAAATTAGAAGAATGTAGGATGATTTACCTCTCAGATCTGTGGAGGAGGAAGGAATTTGTGACCAAAGAACTAGAGATCATCATTAATCACAAAATAGATAATTTTGACTATATGAAGTTAAAAAATTTTTGTACAAACAAAATGAATACAGACAAGATTAGAAGGGAATCAATAAACTAGGAAAACATTTTTACATTCAAAGGTTCTGATAAAGGCCTCATTTCTAAAATATATAGAGAATTGTCTCATATAAGAATTCAAGCCACTCTCCAATCGATAAATGGTCAAAGGATATGAACAAATTTTCAGATGATGAAATTAAAACTATTTCTAGTCATATGAAAAGGTGCTCCAAATCACTATTGATCAGAGAAATGCAAATTAAGACAACTCTGAGGTACCACTACACACCTGTCAGATTGGCTAAAATGACAGGAAATTATAATGATGAATGTTGGAGGGGATGTGGGAAGGCTGGGACACTGATACATTGTTGGTGGAACTGTGAATGGATCCAACCATTCTGGAGAGCAATTTGGAACTATGCTCAAAAAGTTATCAAACTGTACATACCCTTTGACCCAGCAGTGTTTCTCTTGGGCTTATATCCCAAAAAGATCTTAGAGGAGGGAAAGGGACCCACATGTGCAAGAATGTTTGTGGCAGCCCTTTTTGTATTGGCAAGAAACTGGAAACGGAAAGGATGCCCATCAATTGGAGAATGGCTGAATAAATTATGGTATATAAATGTATATATGAACTGTATAGATATATATACACACACATATATTGGATTTATCATATATTTTAGCATATTTAATATGTATTAGACTACCTGCCATCTAGGAGAGGGGGTGGGAAGGAGGGAAAAATTTGGAATAGAAAATTTTGCAAGGGCCAATGTAGAAAAATTACTCATGTGTTCTGTAAATAAAAAGCTTTAACAAACAAAAAAAATTTTTTTTTAATTAAAAGAAAAGAAAGCCCTTCACTAAAGGTCTGTTTACTTTCATTTTAAACACAATTCTAACAAGCAAACTGGTTTCCCAGCTTACAACAAAACCAAAGTTTCAAGTTTTAAGCTAAGAAGTACACAAAGTTTAAGAAAGAATTCCAAGGAGAATTCAAATTATATAAAAAGGAGTAGTCATCAAAACTTAATATTTCTTTAAAGCTATAGAAGGAAGGCAATGGAACAGACTAGATAAGGGAGAATCAAAAACAATAGAATTCAATAACCAGGTGTTCTATCGACCTGAAATATCAATAACATAGGAAAAAACTTCCTATTTCATAAAAAGTTCTGGGAAAATCAGCCATACTCAGCACTAAATTCTAAAAGGATACCTGTCTTAAATATAAAGATCATGCCATTAAAAAAAAAATTAGAAAAGAAGCAGATACCTTCCACACCAAGGGATAGAAAATATGTTCTTAAGCAAACAAGGGAAAGAGACAATTATAAAAGATAAAATCATCATCTTCAATTACATAAAACTAAAAAGCTCCTGCACAAACAAAATTAATGTATTTGAGATAGAAAGTAATCAAATGAGAAAAATCTTTGTATAACTAATAAACAGCTATATATGACCAAAAGCCATTCCCTATCAATGTGTTCAAAGGATATCAACAATTCTAAGAATTGCAAACTATTAACGATTGCAGGAAAAATTTAGTGATTCCAAATCACTAATAAGAGAAATATATATTGAAACAATTCTTGAGTATTACCTTACACCCTGCAGACTGTAAAGATGACAAGAGATGGGAATAATTAATGTCATAGAGGTTTGGGGAAGTTAAACACACTGCACTGTTGGTAAAGGTTGTACAGTGCCACAATTTTGGAAAGTAATTTGGAATTATTCAAATATAGTGAAATAATATGTCCATATCTATGGAGCTAGAGATTCTAATACTCAGATTATCAATAACCCCCTAAAACGTCGTTAAGCCTATTTAAGTTTTCAAATGCTAAAATATTTCTAGTAGCACTTTTTGTGGTAAACAAGGATTCAAAACAAAGTTTATGCTCATCACTTGAATAGCTAAATAAATTGCAGCATATTAATAGATTATTGTGCTGCATGAAATGTAATGAATACAGAAAACACAGGGGAAAAAAAAATCCACATTATCCAATGCAGAATGAAACAAGCAGATATAAGAAAATACACAACTGACCACAAAAATGTAAATGGAAAGAGCCACAAAAAAATCAACAAGTGATAAATGCAAAGTATTCTAGATAGCATAAATCTTGAGCAAAAAAAGAATATTTAGGTCTTTTGATAAAGAAAGACATCTGCACTCAGAGAGAGGACTGTGGACGTGAGTGTGGATCTCAACTTTTTTTTTTCTTCTGTTGTTTGCTTTGTTTTCTTTTTCATTTTTTTCCCTTTTTGATCTGATTTTTCTTGTGCAACCTGATAATTGTGGAAATATATATAGAATAATTGTACATGTTTAACATATATTGGATTGTTTGCTGTCTAGGGGAGAGGGTGGGGAGAAGGGAGGGAAAAAATTTGGAACACAAGGTTTTGCAAGGGTGAATGTTAAAAATTGTGCATCTTTTGAAAAAGCCTTAATAATAATAATAATAATAATAGGGGGAGCTAGGTGGCACAGTAGAGCACCAGCCCTGAAGTCAGGAGGATCTGACTTCAAATCTAGTCTCACTTAACATTCCCTAACTGTGTGACCCTGGGGAAGTCACAACCTCAGCTGCCTCAGCAAAAAGTAAAAATAATTAATAATAATAATAAACCTATGTGTAGAAGTCTTCATTAGTCATATAAATGTTAAAGCTAATGTTACACCTAAAATAGAAAATTTAAAATAAATGCAACTTTTTATGCTAATGAATGATCAACAAACCAAAAAGAAGAATCATTTCAAGAAAATCAACCAGTGTTGCTAATCAAATTCAAGAAAAGACATTTTTAGTCATACCAGGAAAAAACAAGAAGAAACAATACAGAAAAAAATATTCTGAAGAATGTATGATTAATATATAAAAGTTGTGAGAATTAAATGTAACAAATCCAATTAAGATTCAATGCTAAAATTTTAACATAATTAACATGTAGTGGATGTCCTGCCATCTAGGGGAGGGGTGGGGAGTAGGGGGGAAAATTTGTAACAAAGCTTTGTAAGGGTTAATGTTGAAGAATTACCCATACATATGTTTTGCAAAAAAAAAAAAAAGATTCAACACTAAAATGTAAAATGTATTCAAGCCCCCCCCCCAAAAAAAAACCTTCATAAGGAACAATATGCTTAAACACCCAAGACAAGAAATGTCTTTAACATAAAATTCTGAATTCCATGTAGTTTAGAGTCTGGTCAACACAGAAGAATTTAAGTGTGATATACTGCATTAATTTAAACTGTAAATAAGAACTTATGAAGACAACAAAATCTAAGAACTTAAGAATTCCTGATCATAAAGAGCTCTGCCTTAAGGACATCTGATGACAAAATAATCAAATATTCTTCCCTAATGAGAACTCCATTCAAAAATGAAGTTTTAAAAATCAGGCACATTTAAATTTCTTCCCACATAATAATTCTTATGAGAGGGGAAAAAAAATTACTATTGTCAAGAGTTAAATCAAAACTCAAATTGCTTTTCATTAGAACAAAATCTTGCACATAAGTCTGACAAAATAAAACTACGAAACTCAAAAATCAAAGTTAATTATCTAATGCTGAGTTTATTCAGATTTCGATAAAGATATTAAGGAACTATGTGCCTATAAACTTACTTCAAATGTTCCTAGACCTCATCTCATCCTATCTGCCCTATCTCATCTGTGTTTCCTCCCACCAGAAAAAAAATTCAAAGAACAAGTTAAATCAAATTTTATTTAAGCAATAATTGATGACATTTTACAGAGATATATATTAATAAAAATTATTAATGACAAAAGTTGCAAAACAATACTGATTAAAAATAGAAAAAAATAGAAAAGTGATCAATGGAATAAATTGGCAAATAAGACTCAGAAGCAATATAGCATAGTAACATAGTGTTCAATAAACCTAAGGACACCATTAGGTTATAAAGATGCTATTTTTCATAAACTATTAGGAATATTGAAAAGTAATCTGGCAGAAATCAGATTTAAATCCAATGTCTCATACCAGATTTCACAATAAAGTCCAAATATCCTATAATGATAAAGGGTCATAATAACATCAAATATTTTTCTATAGAATCATAAAGTTATCCTAGTATAAAATCAGAAGGTAAAAAAAGGAATATCTTTTATCAATCACTAAAAGAAGATAATAGTTTATCACTTTTAAAAAGCTTTTACTTAGAACACACTCGGGAATTTTGCAAACTCCAAGAATCTGACAACTCTATTCTAAATCACTAATGATAAAAGAAATATAAAATGAAATATCCACCAGAGTAACAATAATTGCAAAAGAGGAAAATGGCAATTGTTGAAAAAAGATGTAGTAAAGCACTCCTATTAGAGCTATGAATTTAACAAACACTTTAGAACCATACCATATCACCCAAAATTTGCCCCACTATACATACTCTTTAACCTTGAGATTCTAGTATGAGCAAGATTATCAGGGATAGAAGTAAAGAATTAAAAACATTAACAATTTTTGTTGTAATAAAACTGGAAATAAAATGGGTGCCCATCAGTTAGGGGATGGAAGAACAAATTGTGTTACATAAATGTAATGGAATTTTTTGGACAAATTAAGAAATATGAAGCAAAACAGTAAAATGCAGAGAACTAGAAGATCACTTTACAGAATGACCATAATAATGTGTAGGAAACAATTCTGAGAAACCACCAATTTCTGAATAAAGCAGCAATCTTAACTCCAAAAAACTCAAGATGAAACATCCCTCCATTTTAAAAGAGAAGTGATGGACAGCAATCCAGAATGAGAATCTTCCTCATATGTGGCCAATATGCTTACATATTTGTTACAAAATGTGAGGATATAGGTGGATTAGTGAGTGGTAAGATGAGAAAAAAAAAAAAAAGACTATCAACACAACATTTTTAAATGCACCAGTTCAGAAGGAAAACTAACTGAAGTTCTTTTTTTAATATAATCTTTCTCTTACTTTGTATCTTAAAATGACTCTGTGGATGATTGTTCCAAATGTAAAAGGCCAATGTTTTAAAAGGTATTTTTGAACTGAAAAAAATAATTTCTAAAGATATTCACAGGGAGTCATTGTATCTTTTGTTTTCCTCTCCAAGGAGGATTCAAGCTGAACATAGAAGGGGCTAGTAGAAAATTATATAGAATTGAGTAGTAAATTCCTCAGTAGCACATTTATATTTCTTTTAACAGTGGCAATGATTGTTTTAAAATATAACTTAAATGTTTTTTCAAACCTCTTAGTGTGTGTATACACAACACATACTCCTTCCCCACTGATGTAGATCAAACCTTTGAATAAGGACTCCCCCTCCAAAATTTAGTACAGATAAAAAAATTAACACTATGCTGCAGGCTCCATTGGTAGTGTACTTTCCCAAGCTCTCTTGGTCTCTTTGCAATCTCACATCATGTCCTCTGATGGCTTGAGCCTTTCCAGGATCACTTGTGGGCTGGCCAATCAGTAATTACAGCCTTCAAGAACCCAAAGAGTCACTTCCATAGTTTGCTAATAATAAGGCATCTTTACAAATCTGATGGTCCAATTACTATTTCATTTGTTCTGCTCTTCACTCTGGCTTCCATGTAGGGTTTTGAATGAAATTACAATGATTAAATTCTGAATATTCCCCCACTATATCTTCTCTATAGCCTTCCTAGCACCTGAGGAATAAATTTCAAGGACTAAATGTCTTGTAAAAAATCTCTGTCTCACTCTTGTCATTACAGAGAATTTAACAGAGCATATTAGAACATTATAGCTGCTATTATCCAATGGAGCATGTGTTCAACACTTTATTTTGCAAGGTTAATAACTAAATCATTTCCTCAGAGAACAACTAGGGCTTTTATCTTTATTCTATAATTTTGACTCAAAGCAAGTTTACCATTAATTTGTTCAAATAGATTGCCCCTCTAAACAGAGATATATTGGTTCAAATAAAAGCCATCTGGACTCAGCTTACTTTACTTATCTGGAACAATACAATACTAACTTAGAATTAATTATAAAATCTAATTCAAAAAAACAATGAGAAGGGAAGTCACTTGGACTAAGCAAAAAATGTTAATGTTAAAAACATTTTTAAGGACATGAAGTTTTTGGATTTATATATTCAATAACTGAAAAATGAAGAAAAACAAGCCATGTTAACATAATTTTCTTGTATGTCTAAATAAAAATCAACAAGATACATGAAAAATACAAGGAAGTATAGACTTTTACGAAATAAGTTAAGCAAAGCAGAATCACATGAATATAAACATGAATACAATTCTATGAAAAAGAAAACAATGTCATAGGTCTATTAAGTACTTTAGATAATTTCAAAAAGGGATATATGGCAATTTTTCATTGTTCAAGTTTGATTTTATTCTTATACGGTATAGTATTATCCTGCTCCACAATCCTACAATTCTAGTCCAATGTCTCATTGGCTATACCAGCCAACTGGAAGCTCTAATATAGCCCATTAAATTAAAAAGGCTTTAATCCCAGAGATCCAACATCCAGTCTACCTAAATTCAACAGAGTTCTCTCATCAAGATGGATGAAGGATAATGAAATTTTTTTGGCCACAATAATCCTGACAGAGCTTATCTATCATGTCCTAGAGGTTACAGATTGCAAACTACATTCATTATCTATCCATAGATAACTGAAACATTAAAGAAATACAGAATCATAGGGGGCTTTTCTTCTCTGATGAGTATATAAATGGTTCCAATACAGGGAGCTTTGGGTTGAAGATTAAACTCTTAATTTAATTCTTGGCTAAGTGATATTATAAATGTTGTGTCTAAAATAAAATTTTAAAAGAAATGTGCTGTTGCTTTCAAGTACCATACATAAAACAAAGATGGAATTCAAAACATAAGATAAAACTATGCATGCCAACATTACAATAATGTTAGAACCCAGAACTGAAAGTAAATATAACAAATTAATTTAGATGTTTTTAAAATTACTGTACTTTGGATACTTATTTATGTAAACATTTAGTAACAATTTTGACCACAGGGTGGCAGTGTCAACTATTTCAATTGATATAAAATTTGCTCCAGTTTTACCACCAAAATACAAGGTTGGGCTGTGCTGGGATAAAATCAGCAGCACAGGACAACCAATGAAATGTTTCCAATATCCTGAATTTTGCCTCAAGCGCAGAAATGACAAGGATTAACCAGACACAGCTATTGGTACAAATTAAGGAAAAGAGACAAACTTCTGCTTATATGTTAGAAAATTTTCTAACTAGGGTCTCCCAATGATTGTGATAGTTTTCCTAACTTTAAGCAGCACAGGACAGAACCATTCGGACTCAAGAAGTCCCCAGGCTTAAAAGCTAATTGTACACACACACACACACACACACACACACACACACACACACACGTAGCTATAGCTATATCATTACATATTAGTTGTAATGTACCACCATTTTCCTAGTCAGTCAGTCTTAACGTCTCTGAATACTTCCTCTTTTCATTCCCTAATCATTTGCCAAGTTCAATTCTGTTGCTCTCATTCTAGGTCTACTACCTCCTTCCTTTGAATTTCTCTGCCTCAATGCCTCCACTTCTAATTCAATTCAGCATACTATCTACCAGAATAATCTTCCCGAAAATGTCACTTTGCTCACATCACTATCTTAATGAAAAAATTTCCCAGGCTCCTGCTTATTGAATAAACAACCCAATTTGCTAAGCACAGATTCAAGGTCCTCCAAAATGGGCTTCACCTATTTTTCTAACCTTATTTCCCACCATTCTCCATTACAAACCTTTATTATGCTATATCCTCTTGGATATATTGACAGAGGAGACAATGTGAATATAATTATGTACAGCAAAATATGGAAAGGAACAGAAATTATTTTTTAAAAGGAAAGCACTAACATTAGGAGACCAGGAAAGACTTCTTTCAGAAGGTGGAGATTCGAGAGTAATTCATAAACATTGGTGAGGAGACTTGGTGAATGTCCTGTAAGACCCCATGTCTTGATCATCCTCTGTCCTTCGGAATGGTGGGTAGAACCATGAACTCCAACAGCTCCATCTCTCTCATGTCTTACCTGGCTGCATTACAGTGGACATTTCTCACCTTTCCACCAAGACTCAGAAAGCTCATTAAAAATAGCATCCTGCCCATCAGTTGGGGAATGCCTGAATAAGTTACTATTTAGGAAGGTAATGGAGTATTATTGTTCTATAAGAAAGGATGATCA
Source organism: Myrmecobius fasciatus (assembly GCA_023553655.1). Lineage (NCBI taxonomy): Eukaryota > Metazoa > Chordata > Mammalia > Dasyuromorphia > Myrmecobiidae > Myrmecobius > Myrmecobius fasciatus. The sequence continues at coordinate 33,732 of JAJPUD010000852.1, read as the reverse complement.
GCAGGAGGATTTCAGAAAAGCCTAGACTTACATGAACTTAAGCTGAGGAAGTAAATGAGCAGAAACAGGAGAACATTGTACACAGTAAGAGCAAGATTATATTTATATGAAGATCAACTATTTGCTCTTTTCAGAAATGTGGTAATTCAAGGCAATTCCATTAGACTTGTGATAGAAAATGCCATCCACATCCAGAGAACTATGGAGACTAAGTATGAATTGTAGAATAGAAAGACAAAAAAAGGTGAAAATACTTTCTCATGTCTCCCCCCACCCCTTTGGTCATTTTTCTTGTACAACATGATAAATATGGAAATGTTTAAAAGGATTGTACATATTTAATTTGTATATCAGGGGAAAACTTTTACAATAGTTTTGCAAAAATAAATGTTGAAAAGTATCTTTACATGCATTTGGAAAAATAAAATACTATTGAAAAAACAAACATCATCCTGCAAGATCCCATCAAGCCTTGGCACTCCAATTAGACTGAAGGACGCACACATTGGAGGGTAGAATTATATACTCCAGAAACCTCTCAAGGAGAAAACATCTCACTTATTACCTGGCTACATTGTTCTGGGACTTCTGACTTTTCTGCCATGCCCCCTTTTATGCTAGTTCCCCCTATTTTTGCTTTTCAGTTCCTCTTTGTGTGCAGTTTCCCCCTATTAGACTATAAGCTCCTTGAGGGCAGGGATTTTCTCCAGACTCTATACTCTTTTCAGTGTACCACCTAGTTGCCATGGCACATAGGATTTGCTTAATAAAAGTTAACTGATTCAAGGGTTCTACAAACAGCAAAAAAGCCACTCAGGTTGAGATAAATAAGGTACAGAATGGCTAGTAAGGGAGGAGGGAGCCAGACTATAAAAGAGTCTGAGTATCTTTGAATGCCAGAGAGTTTTATGTTTGACTTTGGAGTGACACCATTAGTCAGCTTGGTCTTTATGATGATTAATTTACTAGCTGAGTAGAAGACAGACTATAGTGGGAGGAGACATGAAGCAGGGAAACCAATAAGGTTACTTCCATAGCCCAAGTATGCACCATACTGGCTGGCAGTGACCCTGGAGTGGTGCTGGTGTAATGAACACATGAGAGACAATAGGTAACAATGACAGATGAAATGGGGGAGGGGGAGAAGAATGCAAATAGATGCAAAACAGGTGACTGGCTGTTGGTACCATAGATAGTAATAGGAAAAGTTCAAAAGGGAGGGAGGTTTGAGGAAAAAAATGAGTTTTGTTGGTTTTTTTTTTTTAAACTTTCTATTTTCAAAACATATGCATAGAAAGTTTTCAATATACACCCCTGCAAAACCCCGTGTTCCGAATTTTTTTTCCCTCCCTCAGAGGGCAAACAATCCAATTTATATTAAACATGTGCAATTCTTCTATACATATTTCCATAATTATCATGCTGCACAAGAAAAATCAGATCAAAGAGGAAAAAAAATGAGAATGAAAACAAAATGCAAGCAAAAAGTGAAAATACTGTTGTGATCCACACTCAGTCCCCAGTCTTTTCTCTGGGTGCAGATGGCTCTCTCCATCACAAGTCTATTGGAATTGGTCTGAACCATCTCACTGTTGAAGAGCCACATCCACCAGAATTGATCATCATATAACATGTTGCTGTGTATAATGATCTCCTGGTTCTGCTCATTTCACTTAGCATCAGTTCATGCAAGTCTCTCCAGGTCTCTCTGAAATCATCCTGCTGCTCATTTCTTACAGAACATTAATATTTCAGAACAATCATATACCATAACTAATTCAGCCATTTCCCAATGAATGGACATCCACTCAGTTTCCAATTTATAGCCACTACAAAAAGGGATGCCACAAACATTTTTGCACATGTGGGTCCTTTTCTCTTTTTTATGATTAGTTCAATTTCGGGCACATCAACCGTCTAAGAGATACCGAGTTTAAAACATACAATAGGCAGTTAAATGCAAGACTGGAGATCAGAAGTTAGGGCTGGATAAACAGAGCTGAGAATTATCAACCTAGAGATGATTACTGAACCATGGGAGCTGCTAAAATCCCTGCCCAAAGACAGGGAGTAGTATCAAGGAGAAGAGAAGTGATATCCAGAAGAGAACCCTGAGAGATGGCACCATAAATGGTTGTAACTCTGGTAAAGATCCAGCAAAGGAGACTTGATCCCGCTGCAGCCTCTGAGCCTGCTCACCACTCTCTCTGCCATTAAGTCCAAGGTTTTCTGGACATCACGCTCTCATCTCTCATCTGATTGTTCCTTCTGTCTTCTTTGCTGGATTCTCCTCCAGATCATACTCTCAGAATTCTATCTTGGGCACGAGGTCTTTCTCTATCCTATTTCTAATTGAGTAGCTAGGTGGTGCAGTGGGTGAAGTGCTAGGCCTGGAATCGGGAAAATCTGAATTTAAAATTCAGCCTCAAACACTTAACAGCTGTTTAACTCTGGGCAAGTTACCTAACCCTATTTGCTGGACTCCAAAGGGAGTCACAACGAGTTGGACCCAACTAAAAAACTACTGAACAACTGAGTATAGCTTAGTTCCGGCCCCGGGCCCTCTTCTCCCTTTATACTACTTCACCAGAAGTAGCTCCATTGATTTAATTATTCTTAGGAAAAAAAAAAAAAGTCAAGGAGCCTAACTTTTTCCTCAATAGTAATTTTTTCCTCAATTATTTTCTTCCTCCCCAAGATAGCAAGCAATTTATTATAAGTCATACAAGTACAATGTACAATCATTTTAAATATATTTCCATGTGGGTTAGATTTGGAAAAAAAAATCAGAACAAAAGGGAAAAACCATGAGAAAGAAAATGCAAACAAAAAAAATAGTATTCTTGTTCGGTCTCCAAATCTCTCTGGATACGGGTGGCATTTTCCATCACTAGTCTATTGGAATTGAAAAAACTCAATCTATCAAATTTGATTATCACATAATTTTGTTACTGTGTACAATGTTCTCCTGGTTCTGTTCACACCACATCAATTCCAGGCTTTTCTGAAATCAGCCTGCTATCATTTCTTGTAGAACAATATTCCATTACATTCATGTACTATAACTTATCTAGCCATTCCCTAAACAATGGGCATCTCTTCAATTTCTAACTCCTTGCCACTACAAAGAGCTGCTAAAAACATTTTTGCACATGGGTTCTTTTCTCTATTATGATCTCTTTGGGATATAGACCCAGTAGATACTGCTGGATCAAGGGTAAGCTTTATAGCCCTTTGGGCAAAGGGGAATGTGACATTTAAACAGTTATAACTGTTTCTGTATGTGAATAATTTGAAATTATGTTTCATAAGCTCAGTTTTTTTTTAAACATTAATTCTTAAAGTGGGAGAAACCTATATTGGAAGGTTCTCTAATAGCCTAGAAGATAACTTTTTATAGAAATTAAAAGAAAAAAGGAATGGTAGTCACTTAGACTAAGATTACATGCTAAAAAGAGAAAGGCATAAGTTAGAAACCAGACAGGGTCAGAGATCCTGGTGAAGATCAGCTTCCAAACTTCTTATAATTCACACCAGTCAACATGTCCTATTGGAAAACCAAGCTAGGAGAGCACATTATACATTGGAATGATGTTCACTGCTAATTTATGCAGCAAAACTTAGAATAGGAGCCACAACCAGGCAAACAGAATCAACTAGAAATCCGGGTCTATTTATGATAGCAATTCTCTTCCATAAGAGAGAACTTAAAAAGCAATACTTTATTTTAATTAATACTTTTTTCTTCCCTTTCAATTTTTAATCCTTTTATCAGCTCTAACTCCTCTCCAAAGCATTCCAAAACAAAACGCACAATTGCCGGAAGTGATTTTTAAAGTACAGGTGTAACCATGTCACTAACTCAAACTCCAATGGTTCTATTCACTTTAGGATTAAATAGAAACCTTTCTAGCATTTAAAGTCTTTCATATCCTGGCTCCATTGTACCTTTTCCCAAGGTTGTTTGTTGTTGTTTTTAATGTATTAGTATTTCCCTTCACACTCTTCAGTTCATCCAAACTAGCCTTGCTAATCTTCACACACATTCCATTGGCTGGCCACCTTTGTGCCTTTGCACAGACTGTCCCTCCCCTCTGAGGCCTGGAATGCACTCCTTTTTACCTCCCACACTCAAAAAGCCTTCCTTTCCATCACAGTTCAACTAAAATACCACCTTTTGGAAGAAGTCATTTGCCTCCTAATCCATTAACCTCCCCACAAAAATTGCCATGTATGTACTTGTATGTGTACATCTCTCTTTCCTATAGATTTTAAAGGTCCCAGGGACCAAAGGCTGATTTATTTTTTATCTTTGCATCACTAGTACCCAAGTTCCTGGTGCATTTACTAAGCACTAAGTTCACTGATAGATTAACAGTATGCAGAATTGATTACTTCTAATATTAATGAGAATTTCTGATTCCATTCACATTATCCATTTAGTATCTCAATTCCATGTCCCTCAAATACACAATCATCTTCTAAAATGGCAACTATATGTGCAAAGAATTAACCTCCTTACAAAATTTATCTCCAATACCAAAGGCAAAGGTATCTTCCCTGATAATGGTCAGTGTATTTCAAAAGGTCACTTTCGGATATGGAAGAAGAGACTGAAAATTTATCATTTTTATTTTTGTATGATAAATCCATTTATTTTGACGTTTGTGTCCTGTAGAACTATTTTTCAACTGTTTTATCATACTAAGGAGAGGCTTTCAAACTTAATGTTGCAAAATAGAAAGCTTTTTCAGCACCATTTTATAGTGATTATTACTGTTATGACAAAAAAAATTACTCTGTAGAAAATTGCCTTCTTGATAGGCTAGTCTGCCTTCCTTAACTTTGAAAGAAGTCTAATAATTTTGGCAATAAGATATGTATGCAGGTGAAATGCATTATATTCATTTTTAAGATCTTACAACACAGAGAAGATAATTTTCCCCAAAACAGACAAGTTCGTGGGAGTCAAAATATCCTCTAATTCATTAGTCAGCTCACTTCAAAACTCTTTTTAAGTATTTTTACTCATGGAAAACTTTCAAGAAATTAGACGAATTAAATCACTTCAGAATTCAAATGATTCAACCAGATTTCGTTCAAAAACTACAAAACTGTCCTCTCAGCAGGGCTAATACAAACAATTCAGAAATGTTTAGAAATAGAAATGCTGACAAGTAAAACTCCAGCACTTAGCAATGACACTTACCACAAGAAAAGTCACTCTTTTCCTTCTGTTCCTTGAGACCTCAGATTAAACATGGGAGCTAATCCCATTTTCTAATTTCAGCTCGAATTTAAGATAACTTTTGTTTCATTTGCAGCTCACATGCTGACACAGCTGCCCCTTCTTTGTAATAAACACAGGGCCTCTATATTTAAAAATACAGTGAAACTTTGTTTTAACATCCCCTCCCCAGTCTTCTGCCAATTTTCTCCTTTCCAGTACACAGCCCCACCCCCACTCCATGTGTTTTTGGTGTGTTTTTTTTTTTAAACATGTGATCCTCAAACTCTCAGGGCCCTTGGATGAGGTTAGGAACAAGCATCACACATCATGGTATTTTTCTTCTGACTCTAACAGAACATCCTAATTTTGATTAGCCTCTTCCCTTAAAGCAAAAACAAGTTCAAGATGTTATTTCCTGAGTCGGGCAGTACTCCCGGGCACTAAGTGGCAAGGTCAAGTTTAACTAGTGAAGCAAAGTTACAACAGTGGGGAGATTTTTGTTAGGTCTTTTGGTCGGTTTTCACGGACAAGCCAAAGAAGGACCCCAGGGCTAGTTAGGACGTGATAAACATCATCAGGCCCCGTAACAGCCAATCTGGAATTGACATGTAGATGAATTTACAGGAAAGCAGCCCCGAGGGGACGTCCCAACTCAGGCCAAATGCAAACACCCTTTCTGGTCGGGGAGAAGTCCTGGGAAACTCCCGACTCTAAACCCCAGGGACACGACTCACTCCCACGGCCTCGAGGGACGTTAGAGAGCTCTTTTCATACTTTCTGTACGGTGGATTTTTTTTTTTTTTTAAAGGAGGGAGACCAACTTCAGAAACTATCTTCCTGAAGAAGGCACCGCACGGGTCAGCTGAGAGGGGTGGGGATGAAAACACGCCCAGCATCACTTGTGAAACACTTGGCCTGGGAGAGAAGGGAGGAGAGAGAACTCCAAGCCCGGGTTAATAATCACCTCCCAAAGCCGTGGAAAACTACAGCCCAGAGGGCCGAAGGGAGGGGACATTCCCGGCAAATGAAACTGACCAAGTGAAACTGACTAACTACCCTCCCCCTAGTTCTGCTCCTGTGAAGCCCGAGAACGTAGCCCTGCTATTCCCTGCGCGCACCTCTGGCTCCTAATGCTACAGCGAACGCTGGATCTTTAAAACTAGAAAAAGAGCGGGGAAATGCTGGTTTGGGGTCACTAAAGAATTTTTTTTTTTAATTCTGAATATTTTAAAAAGAAAAAATTGAGATTCCCATACCGGGAGTCGAACCCGGGCCGCCTGGGTGAAAACCAGGAATCCTAACCGCTAGACCATATGGGAAGCTACACTCTAATGTGCTTCCGAGACCTACCTGACAAGCGCAGGCGCCGCCGTTACCCTCAGCCGCCGCTACCTCCACTTCCGTGCTGCTGCCAACGCCGAGCTGCTGCAGCGTCTGCCCGAAACCCAGGCCGCCACCCACACGCTCTGGAGCGTAAGGACTAGGCGCTGGAGACCACGTGGAGGGTAGGAGGGAGGAGTAGGAAGAGAAGGGGCGGGACCTCCCTACCTCCACCCCTGCCGTGGCGGCCAGAACTCAGAAGAGGCGCCCCAGCCTCACTTAGAATCCGACTGCTGGGCCGAGGCTTCTCTAGCAGTAGGAGAGCGGGCTAGGATTACCTGGCTGCCCACTTTATCGGGGGCGCCGCCTTCCCCTTTTCCCCCTTCTGCCCCTGCCTTCCCTTCGCCGGCCGTTCTGGTCTAAAGCTAGGGCGACGATGAGAACTGCGGTATGCGTGAGGGGCAAGGGCGGCGTTCAGGCAGCTCTCCAGCGGGGTCCCGGGCCCCCGATTCAGCCCCTCATTCCAGCTCCAGTCAGAATCGACCCCTAGCTTAGTTTGACCTCAGCTCCTGCTTAATCGCCTTTGGGCACCTTTATAATCCGCAACTCCCCCCCCCCCCACCCTTGGAGTACCGCCCTTGCTGGCGGGGGGGGAGGGGGGAAAGGAAGAAAAGGGGGAGGGGAATTGTCAAACGCGGCTAGAGTACTCTCGGCACCCGTAGTTCGGGACTGTGGGATGCCGGTCCCGAGTGTGGCGGCTAGTCCAGGGCTGTCTTAGGCCTCGAGGCGGGCAGTGCCCCGTGATCCCCTCGCGCCCTAACCATCCCGCGCCAGAGGCCGGAGCCGCCGCCGCTGCCGCCATGTGAGTGTCGCAGGCTCTCTCCCCGCCCTGAGCCTCGACCCCAACAGCGCCCTCAGGTTTCGGGACAGTTTGCATCCCCAATGTGGCCCGGGAGCCCGGGCCGGCGCCCATGGGTAGGAGGGACCCAGGCACTCTGGAAGGCCCTGTTCTCGCCTGGCTGGGCGTGCACGCGGATTAGCAGCTTTAGAGACCGGGGCGCAGTTAAGAAGGGATTCTCAGACCCGGTTTTCAGGGGTACCCCCCCTTTCTGGCTCCATATTTAGTGTGCCTCTAGGAGGCTTTCCTAGCCCTTGTATCCCTCTACGAACGTTCCCAGTCGTCTTCGAACCTTGGGTTTTAAAGAGTTTGTCCTTAGCCTGCTGTTTCTCCCCGCCCCGAAAAAGTTGTTCTCCCGGGATAAAGTGATGGTCTTCCTACTTGAAAACTTTTCTCTGTGTTCCTTGCCTGCGTCGGGAAAGAAAAAACAAAAATATACTATAACTAATTAAACCGTAAGGGTCATAAAACGCTTCAATCACAGTGCCTCATCTTCTCCATTGAGGGAAGTAATTTTATTTGAGCAATAATAGTTTCCAGTCCTAAGCAGATGTTGAAACGGCATAATCCTTATTTTAGCAGTTGCCTTCTGTGCAGAAAGAGAAGTTAAATTTAAAGTTAGTTTTTCCACTCATGCCATTGGCATATATGAAGGAACTTCGAAGTTCTAGGCAACTTAACCACAATCCTCCCATGCAGTCTATTCCCATAAAACTTTCACTGAACAGTGCAAAATTAGTACAATTATGTCATGTGACTTAATATAATTAAGTGCTAAATGATGTTAATCAGGATTCAATAACGAAGTTTCAAACTTGAAATCCTAAACATATGTAAAGTATACACAGCTTTTGTGTATTAATATTGTTCTTACCTTTTATTTCCTCCCCCTCTATCTTTTTTCAGGGCGGACTACTGGAAATCACAACCAAAGAAATTCTGTGATTATTGCAAGTGCTGGATAGCGGACAATAGGCCTGTATGATGATTTAATATTATTGATTCCAAAATATGAAAACTTGAATCATGTGTTTTTTAATATGCTATTCCATGTCAGTTCCATGTAAAGCATTTCCCCTCCACCACCCCCCTTTTTTTTAAAGAACAAAATCACTCAAGAAGTTAATTCTTGAACTGAAGCCAGGTCAGCAAATTAAGTACTTATTTATCAGGTATTTTTCCAGGTGTGAGTATGCAATTTAGAGGACTAGTAGGATAAATAGAATATGTATACATGCATGTATATAGCATCTTAAAATCTGGAAAGTACAAATAGGTATACCTTGTGATAAGGACAAAAGAAAGAACTCAACAAAATGCTCTAAAATAGTTTGAAGGGGTAAATGTTGCTTTCAGCTTTAAAGGAGAATCTTAAAAGACTGAAGAGAGGATGGAGCATTCTAACCTAGGCTTGAGTGAAAAGGCAGCTAGTTTTAACAGATAGTGTGGAATGAATTCATTCTGGAATTTAGGAATGGGTTGTACAAATGCATATTCAGGATAAAATGGGGAATTGTCATTAGTACAAATCACCCAGAAAATAGAAAACATTTAGAGGAGTACTGTATAATAAGATTATCAAAGTAGGTTAGAAGCAGATAATAGCAGGCCTTAAAATCCAAGATTGTTTCTTAAATGTTTTATTCATTACTAGTATAAGAGTTTTTCCACTATATATTGTTTTCTTTAGTAATGTTAAGGCTGGATTTTTGGTTTGTTTTACTAAAGTATATTTTATGTAGGTCAATGTCCATTTTATATTTTTTAAAGTAGATTGTTGAGTGAGCAGTCTCTTCAGTTTTCATTAGACAACCCCATTGCAATAATATGCCAAGTTGGGTTCTCAAATATGTGTATGTTAACATTAAAATTTTTATAATTTCAGCATCGTTCTTCCATATGTTTCTTGCTACATGGAAGGATTCAATTCTTTATCTCAACATCAAGAGATGTTCAGATTTGAATACTATCATAGTAACCTCCCTATGTTGGAATGTAGCAACTGTCCTAAAAAAAAAAAAAATAGTAACAGTACTTATTGTTCTAAGTTATTGTTTTTGGGTCAAAATCCAACATACCAAATATCATCTTTTCATTTTTTCCCCTGAATCCTCATGTACATTTCTCATATCATTCTTTTGAAAATAAATGTGACTTCAAAAATCTGGTTTTTATGACTAGTGATTAATAAATTTTGTTATAATTTTGGTCTTAGAAAAATAGTGTATGGCCTAGATTTTTTTTTTAAATCTTCCTTTTGCAAAAAAAAAAAAAATGTTAGATATATTCTGTTACTCATTTTTAATCCATTTGCTACTGAGACTCTTGGTACTTCTTTATTAATGACTACAAGGGTGTTTGTTCTTACTTTTTTCTTGAACTCACAGTTAATGCTTTCGAAAGCATAGTGGTATATTTAAGTAAATTTTATACTACATATTGGAAACTATTATTTGCTTACTCTTTTAATCAACAAGATTTAAAAGTTGAAGTATTGACAAGCCTAAAACCATATTTGACTTCTTTAGATTTTTGGCTTTTTGTTACTGTGCTTAAGAGAATTGTTTTAAAGTTTAGTTCACTGTAAAATTTCTTTAAGTCACCTTCAGGTGAATTTAATATTCGAAATATTTTAGTAGTAATAAGGGAGGGCTTTATGATATTTGAAAATTGAGTACAAAAATATTTTTACCATTTATAAAAAAAGTTGTAGGATTTCTTTTCTAATGGTATCTAAGTTAACCTAAAAATGAACTGTATTACCTGATTCTAGAAAATATGTAAAAATTATTCTTTTTCTAAACTTATCTTAAATTTTCTTAAACTTTTATCCTCACAAAACTTCAGTTTAAAGTCATCCTTCTCTAACTGCCTGTCCCATTTTGTTTTAATTAAAGCATCCTTATAAATATATACCAACAATTTTCCAATCCATAAAATTTGTTGATATTATTTCCTTCTATGAGGTAACCCAAATAGCAATATGTGTTTTTATTATCTTACCCAGAACAAATTATCACTTATCTTGGATCAGGTGACTGCAAAAATAATACCAATATAATAAAATAGTAAGGAAGATACTGCACATAGTAAATAAGTGCTTTTCAAAGTAACCACCCAAAGTATAATTTACTTCTTTAAGTTTTAATCAAGGGTACAATTTTTCTAAAGAAACTACATTTTACTTTTATTATCCTTTATAGTAGTTTTCACATTGCAGGTATTTTCTGTTTTGAACTAATAAAAAACAACTATTTGCTTTAGAATACTATTTCATTAAAAAAAAAACTGGAATTGTTTTAATAGTAGTGTTATTTAATATGTTAAATTATGTATTTGTAGACTTTTAACAAACTATCAAGAACATTAAAAAAAAAAAAAAGGAAAAGGGCATTTTATAATTTTCTTTGTTTTTCCCAGCTTTGAAGAATAAACTTAGAATCTGGTTTATTCCTTATTTTTCTCCACAAAGGATTCCTCATGAATTTGAAGTGAGGGGGGAAACCTCTGAAACTTGTTACTTTTGGTATATCTTATGGTATTTGGGCAGATTCTTTATTTGAACACAAGTTTTCTCACTTAGCCTCTCTTTTATTTTATAAAAATTTATTTTAATATTTTAATGACCAGGTATCTTTTCTCTTGACCAAAAACATCACAAATCTAATATACATTTAGAAGAATGTAACTTTTGGGGCATCTAGGTGGCACAGTGGTTAGAGCACCAGCCCTGAAGTCAGGAGGACCTGAGTTCAAATCTGGCCTCAGACACTTAACACTTTGTAGCTGTGTGATCCTGGGCAAGTCACTTAATCCCAATTGCCTCAGCAAAAAAAAAATTGAACTTTTTTTTTTTTTTCATGGTTTTTCCCTTTTATTCTGACTTTTCTCTCCCAACAAGATTCATAAGGAAATAGGTAATAAAAATGAATGTACATCTATAACACTCCCCCCCCCCCCAAATGCTGGCTTACTTATACAGGATATAACTAAAACATTACTACTCACTGGCATTATTTTGTAAAAAGGATCAATTTGCATTAAGGTTATTTGTTTTAGCTTTTTTATCTTATTTCAAGAAATTTTTCTAAATTTCAAGAATTAGCTTCTCTTCTCTCCTGGATCTTAGTGATTCATAGTAAGAATTATCACTTATGATTTGTTTCTTTATTTTTCCCTTTTCTGACACATTTTTCAAGAGTGTTGAATTTCATGAACGGGGAAAGAACCACAAGGAAAATGTGGCCAAAAGAATCAGTGAGGTAATTTAGATTTTTCTGTAAATTTCTTGGGTTAATGTTGGTCCTTTTATTTTGTTCTAACCTTTCATATCTTCTGTAGATTAAACAGAAAAGTCTGGAAAAGGCAAAAGAAGAAGAAAAAGCATCAAAGGAGTTTGCAGCAATGGAGGCAGCTGCTCTGAAAGCATACCAAGAGGATTTGAAAAGGCTTGGAATCAGTTCAGGTAGAAAAGCTGCCAAAATGCTTTAAACGTAACATCAGAAAGAATATTGTGTAAGCTTTTATTGTTTCTATGGGTGAGGTTCTCTGATGAAGCTCATACACTAAAGAACCCTTAATGTTTTTATTGGCAGTATTTCTCTTAAGGGAGGATATCGAACTTTGTACTCTTTCATTTTACTTCTTTATCTTTTAAACTTCAATTCAATCTGAGCCGAAATACTTTCTCAATTTAAACAACTTACTTATAAGCCATTAAAGTTGCTTTTTTGGCTGTGTTATTGAAGTAAAGGATATTTATTCATTAATAAATGTGAACAGCCTTCAGTTTCTAATTATTCTGCAAAAACAATAATCAAATTATGCAGTGTATTATGTCTTTGTATTCCCACTAGCACCTAAGAACCTATCATGCTGCATTGCATATAATAGGTATTTAGCTAATATTTATTAATAAGTGCTGATAGTATGGTTTAACAGAAAGAACACTGGAATTGAGTTTGGATTTGGAAAATGTCCTTTTCACTGAATATGACCTTAGACCAAAACTTTATCTTCTCTCATTTTATAGATGAGTTTCTTCATCTATAAAATGAGGAGATTGGCCTGGATTAAATGCAGATCAATAATTTCTAGGGTACTGGACTGTATGTTAGGGATGTGGAACAAAATAAAATGGTCTGCCCTCAAGGACCTTACATTCTACTAGAAAATCTCTAAAGGCTCTTCCAGCTATTAATCCTTTGAATTTGTGACTATTGACATGTTTATGTGGGAAAAAGTTGTAAAGCACTACATGGGGATTTATTCAGAGATAAGAAATAGACTTTCTGCCCTAGGACAGATAATTATTCATGTAGTATAGGATCTCCTCGTTTCTTTTAAAAGATTTCAATACTTATTGGAGAATATCTTAATTGTTTTTTAGTCATGCTTCACTAATCATATTGTCTACATTAATTTGCCTTTTAAATCTAGTGAAAACTGTTTTTAGAGTGAAGTTTCCTAAGATAGGGTTCTAGTTATTGTTTTAATAATGCTCCACTGACTAAGTCATCCTTCTATTTTCAACATAGATGCCACAGAGTCTAGCACACCACAGGTAACCAGCACTGCCCCATCTGTTTCACTATCAGATCAGAAGAAGGCAAAGAAAAAGAGGAAAAAAGATATTTCCAATATAGATTCAGTGGGAGCTTCCAAATGGGTAGAAGGCATATCATCAGAGGGTTACCAGTATTACTATAATACCATCACAGGAGGTAAGTAGTTTAGATGCAAATATAGTATAATAGCATAATACAGAGAATTTGTAGTCCTTCATTTTGTTTTTTGAGGTTTTACTTATTTTTTTATAGTTTTTTTCTCCCCCTCTGCTACGCTGCTTCATCATGGCATAGAGATGTCTTGGGGTTTTCAAAGTCTATACCAATGGAACACAAATTCTAACAAGTCCTGCCAACATGGAAAAGTTTCTAATATGTGTCTGTTTTATTGGATTGTATGTCTTTGATTTAGGGACCACCTAGTTTAGAGACATTTATCACCAGGATAGTCACTTAAGCTGTGAATTTTTTTTTTTTTAAGCTTTTTATTTACAGAACAACATATGAGTGATTTTTCTACATTGGCCTTCGAAAAACTTTTTTTTTTTGTTCCAAGCTTTTCCCCTCCTTCCCTCCCACCCCTAGATAACAGATAATCCAATACATGCTAAATATGTTAAATTATGTGACAAATCCAATATATGTATACATATCTATACAATTATCTCACTGCACAAGAAACATCAGATCCAGAAAGAGAGAAAAAAAAAACTACAACAACCTAAGAAGGAAAACAAAATACAAGGAAATATTCACAGAAAGTGTTAAAATGCTGTGTTGTGGTCCACACTCAGTTCCCACAGGTCTCTCTCTGGATGTATATGACTATCTTCATCTCTGAACAGTAGTAACTGGTTTGAAACACATCATTGTTGAAGAGAACCATGTCCATCAGAATTGATCATCATATAGTCTTGTTGCTATGTATATTGTTCTCCTGGTTCTGTGATTTCACTCAGCATTAGTTCATGCAAGTCTCTCTAGGCCTCTCTGAAATCATCCAGCTGGTCGTTTCTTATAGAACAATAATATTCCATAACATTCATATACCATAATTTATTCAGCCACTCTCCAATGATGGGCATCTTTTCAGTTTCCAGTTTCTTGCCACTACAAAAAGGGCTGCCACAAACATTTTTGCACATGTGGGCCCCTTTCCTTCCTTTAAGATCTCTTTGGGATATAAGCCCAATAGAGATACTGCTGTGTCAAAGGGTATGCACAGTTTGATAATTTTTTGAGCATAGTTCCAGATTGCTGTCTAGAATGGTTGGATCCATTCACAGTTCCACCAACAATGTATCAGTGTCCCAGTTTTCCCACATCCCCTCCAACATTTGTAATTATCTTTTCCTGTCATCTTATAAGCTGTGAATTTTCAGCACCTCAAAAGAGGAGAAGGAACTGAGGAGATACTTACATTGGAATATCCCATCTGACAATTTCTATTCTTGTGACCATAAATAGGTCGTTTAGGTTCATCAAGCTTCAGTTTTTGTTTTGTTTTTCATTTGTTTAGCATATTGATGCTCTCTGTAGAACCTTCTGCATGGGGCTGTTGTTCCAGTGAGAGAATATATATATATATATATATAGTTTTATATATCATCTGTGTTAGCAGAGAGATGGCTTCTTGGATCACTGAGCAGTGATCCAAGTGCAATTATAGATACTATTTTATATGTAATTCCCCAGTTTTAAGTTAAATGCCACAATCCCATCTGGGCCCTGAATGAAGTTGCCATTGCACTATAACAGTGAGAAAGGATTACTCTGGAGTCATCAGTTTTGTGAGTGGGTCTGTATTCCATCATGAGAATTCAGCAGTAGATCTGACTTCTTGCATAGCTTAGTTTTAAACTCATAATTTACCTTAGGCTTTATAGTAGTTATGCAGGATACATGTAGTGCTGCACCTTGGCTTGTTCTTTATGTTTCAGAGAAACCTAGTTTTATTCTAGTACTTCATTCTGTTTTGTACTCTTGTCTTCATCACAATAAATATTTTGCTTCAAAATTGATGAAATTTTAATTCCATGAAGACTTGATTCATTTTATGACTAACTCCAGTAATCATAATTGTTGCAATATTTCCTTCATTTAAAAGAATTTTCAACTTTCCTGCTTTTGTGAAACTTGTTTGTATCTCTGTACAACTATAATGTATTATGTGCTTTTATTAGCCTGAATGTAGTATATATAATCTTTTTTTTCTCCAAAAAAATTAACTTTAAAAAACCTGGGGGCCACTTATAATTGCTCTTATTTTTCAGCATGTATCTGTCCTTTTTCTCCTTTCAGATTATTTTAATGGGGCTATAATCAGAATGTATCTATAGTTGTATTGGCATGTTTAATAGTTATAAAAGTATTTGTTAATTTCCCACCCCATTAGATTATAAAGTCTCTTGAAGAAAGAGATTTTTGTAATTCTCCACAGAATAGTGTGAGCCCATTGGATACTTCTGATGTGTTGATGATCTTAATGGATTAATGGAACAAATCAAATCATCTGGATATGTTTTTAGGATGCAAAAAAACTAACTAGAATATGATTTGACTTTTAGAATCTCAATGGGAGAAACCTGAAGGATTCCAAGGAAAGTTTAGTAAGGTAATTGAACGTATTTCTATTCAGTAAAATTCTTAATCTGTTGTTGGGGAAAAAGTACTTCTAAACATTGTTTTATACCATCAAACACCAATTTGCAGGTTTTGCCCTATTTCAAAACTCCTCCAAGAGTCATTTATAGAAAACTTACAAGAATTATTTAGGTCAAAAAGTCAGTAACCTGTGGGATAGAGTTAGCTCTTCATTCACTCACAGGCCATTTTGGGCCTAGATGCCTACTTTATCTTCTGTTTGACAAGAACTGCTATCTAATTAAAAAATTAGTGGCTGATTTGTAAATGATCTCCAAAGAAATTTGTTGTATCAGTTCCCTTTCTTTTCCCAAACTCCCTTTTTTCAGTGTTTCATGTTCCCAATCCCTGCCACCAATTCTTGACTCTTGAATGCAAAAGAATCTAGACAAATTCTTAAACAAAAAAATAAAGTATACTGATCCTTTGAAATTATATATATATATATATATATCAGGGTTGTTTTTGTCATCATTATTAAATATGATCATTTTAAACATTATTTTACATGCTTCTTTTTGTTAGAAAACAACTATGCCTCTTTGGATAGAAGGTTTAAGTGAAGATGGTTATACCTATTATTATAATACAGAAACGGGTGGTAAGTAATATAATTTAACTTATTTTCTCTAGATAGAAAGGATTTCCATGGTAGAATTCCTAATGTATAAGCTAAAGTTGAGGTTATTTGTTTCTTCTGTTACAAATATAGCTGTTAATAAATATATGTGTTCAAATACACATATGAACAAATAAAAATAACAGCACCTTAAATGTATTATTAATTTAACTAACACCCCTTCCTTCCCCCCCCAACTCTTTTTGTCTCTTTTCTTTGTTTTCCTCTGAATTTTGTTGATATTCGTAGCATTTGTAGAAAGTATGAGTATTATTTTTTCACTTCCACATAACATGAAGAATAAGAAAATATTAAAGATTTATATTTTTCATGGCATAACATTCCATTATGATCATATACTTCAGTTTGTTCAACCAATTCTAAATTCAACATAAGTTGCGTCCATCTTTTTTGCTATTAAGAAAATGTATGTGTAGTATTTTTATAAATAAGCATATCCTTAGCTTATAGTAGTTGAACTGAGTCCAACTTAGTAAGTGAAAGGATGGATAAAAAAAGTTCTTAATATATAATTCCATATTATTTTCCTAAAGATCATATCATTTTATAATTAGTGTACCTTTTTTCCCATAGTCCTTCTGGCATTTGAATTGTAGAATTTTTAATTTAACTAACGTCTTTACAAATGTAATAGTTGTAATTGAGCATCTCAGAATTGTTTTAATTTATATTTCTCATAATTAGATTTTGAATATTTTTAATTGTGGTTATTTTTAATTTGTGATTCTTCTGAAAATTGCCTATTCATATTCTTTAGCTATATATTGTGAGTGAACAAATCCATAAAACTTATGTGAATTACTTTTAGATCATGGATATTAAACTTTTTATCAAAAACATTATAGCAATTCCTATATATTGTGTGTTTGTGCTCCACATCACTTAATTTTTAATCAGCTAACAAACTCAAAACAGGAGGAGAAATGAGTTATTTAAACCCTTGTCTTTACTACTTTTATTTCAAAATAGTTATAAAAATAAGACATAGCTGGAAGGAACTTAAAAGATCAATCAAGTTCAGCCTCTTTCTTTTATAATGGAATGCTATAAGTTAAATTATTTTAATTCTATAGGTTAAGTTTTTTAATTTATAGATTTTTTTCAGGTGAAAGTTATAATCCATAAATCCTTTGTGTAAATATTTTTAGAACATACAGACAGTAATTAAGGAGTATTGATTATAGTCTTTGTATATCTATTAACATTAAGTTTTTGGTTGTATTTCCTTCTTCCTTTCTATCAGTAGAGTTCGGCTAGTGAAGAAACCCCTCCTCCCATGTAGACAAACACCTACTATGCAGAATATAGTCTTGGAGTCTTGAACTGACTCTCCACTATACTTTGTTTTTTCTAACATTATGGAGTCAATACAAAAACGGTGAAATGATTTTCTTTGTTTACAATGTATAGTTCTTTTTTGGGACACCTCAAACATCAGTTAAAATTTTTTTTTTTTTTTTGTAAACTAGAAAATCAGTGTTTCACTTCCAAAAAAAACCAGCAACCTGAATTTCCTAAAATTGATTTAGTAATTATATTTCTACAATAGTGTTTCTATTCTTCTGAATTGGTTTTGATGGAATTATTCTAATAATATTACTAAAAGAGTATGACTTAATTTTTTAAATAAATGTTTTAAGTTTTCTGTGAGCACTTTTTTTTTGGAGGGGGGAGTTTATTTTATAGAATTCTATAAAATATGTCTCATTGAGATTGTAGTTCACCAAAATCCTCAGAGAGGTTTTACATGACTACTTTCCATAGATGTTTCCCCAATGTGTAGATTTTTAAAGCCCAAATGCAGAGTATTCCACGTAGCCCATTTTTCTAGCTTGCTGAGATCCTTTGGAACCCTGGTTCTGACTTCCACATTGATTTCCCTTCTTGGTTATTGTCATCTGCAAATAAAAAATTGGTGTTATATATATTTACATAAGTCATTGGTTGTGTTATTAAACAAAATAAGGCCAAAGAAAAAAGCCTATGTATTTGGATACAGACTTTACCTCAATCAACCATATTTTTGAGGTCTCTTTATTCAATTATTTTAAATCCCCTATATCAGTACTATCGATCATCCATTCTAAGTCCACATCTCTCAGTCTCATAATATTCTTTATATCAATCAACAAGCATTTATTTTATTTATTTATACTTATAGTATGTCAGGTGCCAAGATTAAGAAAATAAAAACAAAATGGCTTCAACTCTAGAATAGTTTACTTCTCCATTGAAGGAAAGCACTGTGTGTTGATTTGTGTACAAAATAGGCCAAGTGATTTCAGATTTCAAATCTTAAAGCCTTAGCAATAAGGGAGATCAGGAAAGGCTAAATGTAAGAAATGATTCTTAAAACTGGATGTGGAAGGAAACTAGAGATCCTGAGAGTCAGAAATAAAAAAGGAGGCCAGTTTTGGCTATTATAAAATAGGTGAATAAGTTATAGAACTAAAAGGATTGGAGGTAGTAGCCATGTTGTATTCCAAAGGAATGGTCCTACAAGTGAAAAAGCCCCTAGAGCTTGTTGTGCAGGGAAATGATAGGGTCAAGCTTGTTTGGGAATTAACTTTGGCAGCTGAGTGGATGAGAGACTTGAGGCAGAGAGGCTAGTTAGAACTAGCTATTGAGGGCAGCTGAAAGACCTAGTGTATGGAGGGCTAGGCCTGGAGTCCAGAAGACACCCCACTGAGTTCAAGACTAATCTCAGACACTTAGCAGCTATGTGACCTTGGGCAAGTCACTGTTTCCTTATCTGTCAGATGAGCTGGAGAAGGAATTGGCAAACTGCTTTATTATTTTTGCCAGGAAAACCCAAAATGAGGTCATGAAGAGTCAGACAAACAAATGAACAAAAAGAAATTTAAAATAGTTTTGATGAGAGGTGAGGAGGACCTGAACTACTGTATTGGCTACTGTGAAAGTATGGGGGGGGAGGGGAGAAGAGAAGGGGCAGCTAGGTGGCGCAGTGGATAGAGCACCAGCCCTGAAGTCAGGAGGACCCGAATTCAAATCTGGTCTCAGACACTTAACTCTTCCTAGCTGTGTGACCCTGGGCAAGTCACAACCCCAATTGCCTCAGCAAAAAAAAAAAAGAAAGAAAGAAAGAAATAGAGAGTATATAGGGGACTTAATGCATTTAACCTCTAAAGAGATAGAATTGACAAGATTTGATAACCAATTAGATTTATGCACCAGACATTATCCAAAAGTCTTTCTCAGTATACTGTGACTACTCTGTTTATCTGATCTACCTAGTTGAGATAAAGAAATCTGGGTTTATACCTGTTGCGACTTATGCTCAACAAATTTCTACCAACTTATTGTAATTGTCTCTTAAAAAGTGCTTATAAACCACAAAATCACTTAATTTGGAAGTTGAAAGAGACCTTACTAGGCATCTAGTGCAGCCCAAAGGAATCTCTACTTGAAGACTTCTAAGGGAGAACCTTACAACCTCTTCAGGCCACACATCCATTTTTGCAAGGGCTGAAATTATTTACAAGTTTTTCCTGGCATCAGTATAAAATTGCTTCTTTGTAGTTTCCACCTCTTGTTCCTTTTTTTGTTTCCTAAGGCCAAACAGAGCAAGTCTAATTCTTCTTCCACATGACAGCCCTTCAGATTCTTGAAACAATTATCAAAAGTGCCTCCTTTCCCATCCCCCTTCAGTTAAATGTGTCCAATTCCTTTAATTATTTGTTCAATATTTGGTCTATAGTTTGCAGGACTGATCTTGATTCTCCTTTTGGAAATCAGTACTCCACCAATTAATTTGTCATCAGTACTAGCTCTAAGTCTGTTAGTTCCTTTCTTGTTCTGTAGTTTCTAAAAGATTGTGACAATGGTTCAACAGCAAATTCTGCCAGTAATTGGGGATGTTCATCAAATTTAGGATGTCCTTGAGTTCACCTTTAGAAGCTCATTTATGTCCTCATTTTTTTGAATTAACATTCAAATCTTTCTTAATTCATTGTTAAATTGTCTGTAGTTTTAGGTTTATTCTCTTTAATATAGAAGGCCAAAGTAAAAGAAGAGTTAAATAATTCATCTTTTGCTATAGACCTATTTGCCAAATAGCAGGTCTGGGATTTCTTTGATCTTCTTGTCCTCAGCATAATTTTTAAAAACCCTTTCTGATGCCATTAATGCTTTTTTTGGTTGTTGTTTTGCTTTTGGTTTTGGTTTTGTTTTGGTTTTTTTTAAACCAGCCTCAGCTTGTCCTGGAAGGATTTAGCTTTCCTATAAGATGGCAGCCCTTTTATATTTGTCTTCTGTGTTCCCTCATTTCCATCTTTCAAACATCACTTTTAAAAAAAATGTTCTCAGATACAAGGTTTTGCAGTGGTGAATGTTGAAAACTATATTTGCCTGTATTTGGAAAAATAAAATACTATTTAAAAGAAATCTAATCTCATTGGAGAATTCTTGTTGCTGTTCATTTTCAGTCATATCTGACTCTTTTTGATCCCATTTGGGGTTTCTTTGCAAAGATTTTGGAGTGTTTGCCTTTGCCATTTCCATCTCCAGCTTATTTTTTAGATGAGGAACTGAGGTAAAACAGTTAAATGCCTTGCACCTTAAATGTCTTAAGCCACATTTGAACTCAGTAAGATGAGTCTTCTCGACTCTAGATCTCATATTTTACCACCTAGCTGCTCTAGAACTTCTAATATGCAACTACATTTGATTTTTTTTTTAATTTTTCTCCTTTTATTGCAATTGTCAATTTGAGTCAAGATTTGAGTCTCATGTACCCATTGAAGTGACTTGACTTTTAGAAGAGTGAACCACATTGTATATAAAGTTTATTAATAGTGTTTGATATGACATTATTGTCATCAGCTTATAATCATTTTCCATCATCTTAATTGACATTTTAAGTCTTAACAAAAGTTTTTTTGTTAATAACTCAGTTTTTTATATAGAGGAGCAAAAACTAAATATAAATTTTTTTCTAGCATCATCCATGTAAGCATAGAATATGTACCATACAGATAAATCAGAATTGATAAGAGAAAAAATGCCAATTACAAATGTGTTATGTTGTCATCCTTTATTACATATATATGCTAAATGTCAGAAGGACCACTAGGTGTCAGTGTACAATAACTGAAATTAATGCAGTTCTAAAAATGGCAAAAATTAAACTAGACACATTTTTTTAATGTGAAAGATAAAGGACTAGTTAGTTTTTTTCCTTGTTCTCCCAATTTTCTTATGTAATCCAGTATGTTTTCCAACAGTTGCAAATCCCATGTCAAAGCTAGAATTCAGTTTCTAATTCAACTGCTCAGCAAATGGAGCTACTGTATCTCTTAAATGAAGTTACTTGCTAAGGTCACTTGATAGGTTCTTTTTCTGTATCAAATATAAATTTCAACTTTGGCTCTTCATTTGAATCTTTTAGAAAATATAATACACTCCTCAGTTTATAAAATTATTTAAAAATTAACCTCAAATACAGTGTAAAAATGTTTTTTTATAATAGCTTTTTATTTTTCAAAATACATGCTAAAAGAGTTTTCAACATTCATTTGTGAAAAATCTTGTGTTCCAAATTTTTCTCCCTGCTTCCCTACCTCCCCTCTCCCCTAGACATCAAGTAATCTAGTATATATATATATATATATAACTACACATGTGCAGTTCTTCTAAGCATATTTCCACATTTATCATGCTGTGCAAAAAAAAAAAAATCAGATCAAAACAGAATCAAATGAGAAAAAAGCAAATAACAAAGATGAAAATAATATTTTGTGATCTATATTTAGTCTCTGTAGTTCTCTCTCTGGATACAGATGACTATCACAAGCTTATTGATATTGGCCTGAATTATCTCCTTATTGAAAAGAGCCAAGTCCATCACAGTTGATCATCACATAATTTTGTTGTTACTGTGTACAATGTTCTCTTGGTTCTACTTATTTCACTTAGCCTCAGTTCATGTAAGTCGCTCCTGGTCTTTCTAAAATCATCCTGCTGATCATTTCTTTTTGAACAATAATATTTCATTACATTCATATACCATGACTTATTCAGCTATTCCCCAACTGATGGACATTCTCTCAGTTTCTAGTTCCTTGCTGCTATAAAAGCTGCTACATGTTTTTTTTACATGTGGTTTCCTTTCCCTTTTTTATGATCTCTTTGGGATAAGGGCCCAGTAGTGAGACTGCTGAATCTAAGGGTATGCACAGTTTTATGATCTTTTGGTCATAGTTTCAAATTGCTCTCCAGAATAGTTGAATCAATTCATAGCTCCACCAAAAATGTATTAGTGTCCCAGCTTTCTTCCATCCCCTCTAATATTTATCATTATCTTACTTTG
This sequence comes from Myrmecobius fasciatus, assembly GCA_023553655.1. Lineage (NCBI taxonomy): Eukaryota > Metazoa > Chordata > Mammalia > Dasyuromorphia > Myrmecobiidae > Myrmecobius > Myrmecobius fasciatus. The sequence continues at coordinate 11,106 of JAJPUD010000852.1, read as the reverse complement.
TATTTTCAAAAAAAAATATTCAGCTCTAATTTCATACTTATATTCTCTTCCCCCTCCCACCTCCCACTTCCCCCTTTACAATAAGTTATCAAACTGGTAGATCAGGAGAATGTACTAAACATAAAATGCCTGGATTTCAGTAAAGCATTTCCCAAAATTTTTTTCTGGATTCCATTGATTCAATGGAAACATGATCTCATTGGTGTATGTTGCAGCCCAGTTATAAGTTTAAAAAGACAATAATAAAGATGGAAACAAACAATAGCAACAACAAAAATATAATTTGGGCTATGCTAGTAGTGTTCCAAACAAGGGAAGTCATAGTTCTACTATAATCTGATCTTGTTCAACTTTTTCCATTTCCTGGCCTCACATTTCAGGAAGTACATAAACAGGTTGATAACTTCTAATGAACAGCCAAGAGTGTAAAACGAATTTTGGACTGCCACAGGATAATGAATTATTCTAATTAAAAATATTTTACATAGAAAAGAGAAGATTTAGAAGGAACACTAAACATCCAATATGTACAGTTAGATGAAAGAAACATTGTTCAATTATCCCCACATGGCATAACTAAAAGTATTGGGTAGAAGTTGCATAGAGGTAGAAGATTATAACTCAAAGTAAAAATAAACCAAAAAAACTTTCTAATAAAGCATGCCTAAAGTGGGATGAAAAGCTTTGGGAGTTGATAGATTTCCCCATATCTAGAGATCTTTTAAGCAGAAGTTGAATGATCACCTACTGGGAGATTTGTAGGACTTATTATTGTTTACACACCTCAGTTAGATTAAATCAGCAGTTAGCAAACATTTTCGTCTAGGGACCCACTTACGTTTAAAAATTATTGATATCCTAAAGAGCTTTTGTTTATGTGAATTATATGTATCAATATTTACAGTATTAGAAATGAAAACATCTTAGTATTATTGTGACAATAGTTTTTTGATATCCTGAAAGGAGCTTGGAAACCTTTTAGGGGTCCCCAAACTATACTTTGAGAACCACTGAAATATATCATTGCAGGGGGGTCCCACACTGAAGAAATCACAGGCTCTTCGAGCAATAAATTATAAATTTATTGAAAGTAGGGACTGTTGTTTTCCATATTTGCCCATAGGTGTTTAATAAGTGTATATGTTGAATTAAATGGAATTAAAGTCCTGGTTTTTATAAGATCTTGAATTACTCTATTTCATTTCCAAGCTCCCTGATTTCTAGTTCTAAAAGGTATAATGCAAGATCCCCAAATAGGGAGTAGTGGAGCCTATAAACCAGCTAATGTTAATACTGTATCTTAGAAAGTAGCATCTGCTAAATTAGTATCTCACAGTAAGGAAGGAAACATTAATTTTCATATTGTTGCCAATCACATTGCATAAATATAACTCAGTCATTAAAATAACATTTATGATTATAACTTTCTGAAGTCAAATGCAATTCTCAGAATTACTTATGAAGAGAATTAGTGATTCCAATAATATTATTATTGGTATGAACAAACCCAAAAGCCTAACTATGGGTAAATATCTCAACAGTGTGCTATATCAGTGTAAACACAACATAGTTTTGCAATTAAGAATGAAACATAAGGAATGTAAAGAAATATGGAAAGGCTTAATAGTGAAATAATTTGAAATTAAGAAAACAAACCTGAGTATCAGAGACATTAATTATAAGTATATAAGAAGAAAACTATGAATGGACAAAGACAAGGGAGATGAAGGGAAAGAATTATCTTGTATGTTTTTAGAGATAGCTTTAAATTTAAATAGTTACAGATTTTCATAGTAAGGTAATTTTTTAAAATATTGTATTAAAATGCATTGGAACAGAATCCAAATGGGAGAAGCCTGAGGATTGTGTTCCACAAGTTGGAGATCCCCTTTCTAGTAATAGTACTGAAGCACTTGATGCCCCAGCCGAATCAAAGCCATCTGATTCAGATAGTGATTCCAGTGAAATACAAGAAGCAGAAGAGGAAGAGAAGGAAAAATCAGAGATCTCTACAGAAGTACAAAAGCCAAAAATAAAGTTTAGGGTAAGTCTCTGTCCTCAGTTTTCTCAAATATATTGAAAAATTTTATAAAGGCTCGCAAAGTTAGTTCCATTCAATAGTAAAAGAGAAAATCAAAGTGTAACAAGATCAAGTTTATATAAACTTGCATAAATCTACTTCAAATCATTGATAGACTTCCAGTTAGGTGCTCTCCTGTCTAGAAGACAGGAATAGAAATTTTTTTTACAGAATAATTTATATATCTCCCTTTCTAATGCAGCTTTCTTCCATCTACCCACAGAAGTAAATACTCCCTTTACCAGTGAAAGTGACAACCCTTCTCCTGCATAATTCTTATCCATGACCTTCCAGAAATCCCTTGTAGGATTATTTTTTGCGTTCTCAAAACTCCAAACGAGAGACCTTTTCCTAGGTCTTTGGGTATTTGACATCTTAGTGTATTACTTAGGTTGCCTGCTGCTTATTCTTTGTTTATAACAACAAATGGCCTATCTCCTTTTCTGATTATACATGTATATGATTTTTTTTTATACCTTGTGAATGTGAATTACTGAATAGATTTGACAACAAAAGTGAAGAACCTTCTGAATATTCTGCTTATTCAAATTTATTGTATTTGGCATTTTTATTAAGAGGGTCCATAAGGTTTTAAGTGTAGGGTTTACTCCTATGTGTATTTTTCCATGTTCAGGATATTCCAGAATTTCACTACAGCAGCTATAGACCCTGACTGCTGCTGACTGGGTAAGGGGAAGAGGTATATTCAAAAAGTTCTGGTCCTGAAATGAAGAGAGTGCACAACCAGATGTTCCCAATCCAAGACTTAGATCTGGAGTTCAACCAGATAGGACTTGAAGTTCCCTTGGAAATAAGCCAGCTGGTAAAGCAATTTACAATAGAAAGCGTATTGGATTTAGAAGACCATAGTTTGAATCCCAACTCTGTTACTTCAAATAATGCTGTTTTAACTGTGATTATTCACTTACTGTGTAGCAATTTACTTGGGCTCTTTGCACCCCCAGTGTTTCATCTACAGAGTGAATACTTGAATACTACAGCATTACAGGGTTGTTATGAGGAAAACTTCCTGTAAACCTTAAAGCAATGTATAAGTGAATTATTTGTTAAGCAATATTTAAGTTACAGCTTAACTTTAACTGGTGTTAAAGCTGGGTACCTACAAATTGTTTTATCTCTACTCTCTACATTGAAAGTAGAGATAAATAAATAGATCTTGTCTAACAAAATAGATCTTGTCATCTAGATAAACTGAAGAGTGTTTGATTTAGTTCTGAGGTAACAAACCACATGTGTGATCTATAGCACGCTCAAGTACAGCCCAAACCAGATTAAAACATAACAGAGTTAATTAGCAAAATACAACAAAACTGAGATAATATTAATATGTGGTTTTCTGAGTATATATGTAGCCCACAAAAATCTTTATGTATGGTGCCCATTTCTACTTGAGTTTGATTCCACTGATTTAAATGATTTATTTAAAAGTCTATATGTGGAAGAGAACAAAGGAAGGAGCCAAGTCATGGCCCCTCAATTCCTTGACTTTGTGGCAATAATTATATGGATCAGCAGTGAATTCATAGAACCTTCTATTTCAGGGTACATTAAAGCAGTGGTATTAGGTTCAAGTGAAAATGTAAGAGCCAGTAAACCATGAGTAAGGATCCTTTTGAATTTGTAGGCCATATAGACCATAAGCCTTAAAGAATTTGGGTGGTTTTTAACCACAGTAACTAATAGAATTTCTTGAAGTTCCTGGTATTTATATGGAAAATGAGTTTGCCATTCTATATCTCCCAGATCCCTTGGGAAGAAGATATAAAATGAATCTTCAGGTATGAACAAGATGTACAATGAACCCTCAGGTGCCTCTTGAAAGACATTCTTTATGCTCCTCTTTGCCCAGCTTGAAGGTAGAAACTCAAGATTTTCAAAATAGGAACATTTTCTATGTCTTAGACTTAGTACACAGAATGTACATTCTTTAATATGTAGCATTGTTGAATCTAATAGATAACTTCTTTTAAATTGTACGGCCAAAAGAAATTAAGGTCTAGAGGTTCACTGTACCTGTTACTGCATTATTTCTTTGGAATCCAGGGTATAACTGAGATTTTCCTAATGCAAAAGAACTAAAATCCTCTCAGTTCTTTTGGTATTCATGATAAGATTCAGACATCCATAAATCATAACATGGCACTGACAAATTTCTATTTCTGAAAGTTCAGGAGTTTATATGCTTCTTCCACAAAAGTTCAGTATATCATTTTTCTTATTAAGTGAACAGTATTTCCAGATACTATCCTTAAACTTATAAATTCTACCTAAAAATTTAAAATATGCTAACTAATATCACTTGTCCTTAATACTCAGAGAATTTTAGTGCTTGAATGCTCATTTTACAGATGAGAAACTATGGTCCAGAGAGTTGAAGTAATCTTCCCCCAGGGCCACACAGTAAAGTCACAGAATTTTAGAGTTGAAGGGACATGATGGTCATTCAATCCCACCCATGCCTAAAATAAAATTTCTACTCTTTTATATCCAAGTGATTGTCCAACCCCTGCTTGAAGCAATCACATACCTGAGTAAAACTATTAGGACCTTTTTAAAGGTTGTGTAATGTAGTTATCAATCATCTTTTCTCTCATTCAGAAAAGAACTAAAAATGATCATGTTGAAGAAACTGAAACTGAATCAAAGAAGGAAAAAAGTGATGGTGATCAGAAACAAGACTCATCAAGTTCATTAGAAAAGCCCAAATCTCCTAAAAGGCCGAATCCTTATGGGGAATGGAAAGAAATTAAACAAGAGGAAAATCTCTAGTAAGTGACAGATACTTATTTATACACAAGTTAATATGAGAAAAAGTTAGCATCCTAGTAACTCTTATTCTATCTATTGCACTGTTTACATATCATAACCCCTGTCTGTGGTGTGGACTAATTTATATACATGTTCTGCAAATGGTGAAGGACAAAAAAAAAATTTGTCCCTGTTTATTGAGGCCTAAAAATACAGCTTTATGTTTGCAATTGTACGGTCTTATTTAAGCAAGAATGTGATAGTATAGTTATTTGGTTTTTATTCCTGAGTTCTTTAAATGTCTTCAGTTTTTTCTCTCTTTCTTGAAATTACTTTTTCTTTTGCTACTGTAACTCTCCATTCTCCTGGTTTTTCCATTCACCTTTCTGGCCATTTCTTGTCTTTCTCTTATCACCTCTAAATCTAGTTTTGGCCACTCTCCTGAGATCTGGATCCTCATTTCTGCCTCTCTCTGGATCTTCCTATTTAAATAAGATCCCACTTACACCTTCCATTTCCAAATCTGACCTTTTTTTTTCTTCCCCCTTAAATCTGTCTCTTTCTTATTTGCTTATTTCTGTTAATGACATATCCAATTACCTATTGGAAGCAGCATTATAACATCTTCCATTCCTCCTTCTATATCCACACTCCTTTCTAGATTGTTACTACCAAGCCCTATCATTCTCTCTTAGAACTAACTCTCTTTTCCCTTCCCTCCCAGTCTCACTGCTGGCCTCCTGGGGCAAACCTTTCTTTTTTTTTTTTCCTTTTTGCTGAGGCAATTGAGGTTAAGTGACTTGCCCAGGGTCACACAGCTAGGCAATGTTAAGTGTCTGAGACCAGATTTGAACTCGAGTCCTCCTGACTTCAGGGCTGGTGCTCTACTGCACCACCTAGCTGCCCCAGGGGCAAACCTTTCTTGACCCTAGACTGGATTATGAAAATAAACTGTCAGTCTCTCCATTTTCCATTTTCTCTTTCACCCCTAAGTTTATCCTAAACATAACTGCCAAATTAATCTTCTAAAACATACTTCTTATAATGTTTTTTCACTAATCAAAAGCTTTATATTCACTTTTATTGAAATGTATTGATAAATCCTCTAGCTTGGCATTCAAACCATTATCCAACCCGACACCAGTAGTATGGCAGTAATTTTGTCTTTGAGCTTTCATATTCAGAACAATTTGTTAAATTTGACAGAATGTTTTGTGAATTTTTTTTTTATTTGTAATTTGAGATTTGTTGCCTGTTTATATAGTATATTGAACTTCTATTTTATAAAACAGACTCCTTCTGTAAACAAATGCTGATTAGTCAGTCTTTTGTTTTTTTCCTGGTTAACATTTTCTTGATTGTTGCCTATGGGGAGGGCCTTTTGGTTCCATTTTTGGATCTTTTTCATGGGCTTTGTTCAGAGATAACAAACATTGGTTACATTTGATAATTGCAGTGGCATGTATTTTACTGTATCTTAGTCTGTTTATCATGAGTTTTGAGAATATCTGTTAATTTTCTTTCTTTTCTTTTTTTTTTTTCTTTTTTTTTTTTTATGGGAAGGCATTATTCTTTCTATAGCTGCCTTGGGGTGATAATCCCTGGGGGTTTTGCTTGAATCCTTTAAAAAAATCTATTATTCATTTTCCATTTGGAACATAAAAATCTGTTCTGTAGCTATATGCTAGGATTAGCATTGCTGTTATTACTATTTGAGAAATAATCATTTCTCCATATCTTTTAACTATTAATTTAAATTAACTGGTAAAATCAACCCATATGGTAATAAACATTCTTAATAAGCTATCTGTTATAGTAGACATAAGTGTTTCTGGGGCTTGATTTGAAGGTATAAATTGTTTGAAAAAGTTTCCACCTTACTCTGAGTATTACGTAATAATTCTTGTTTTACTTTCTAATCCAGTGAGAAGATAGATTTAGAACTTCCAACTACAGAAGATGAATATATAGGACCTCCAATTGCTAATATGAGTGGGGACCCAAAAGTAACATTTAAAGAAAAAACAGTCACTTTTCTCGGAGATGTGGCAGAAGGAGTAGCCCCAGTCTTCAAAAAGAGAAGATTTGATAATGGAAAATCTAGAAATTTAAGGCAAAGAGGAGGTGATCAGTAATTTTAATTTAATAACAGAAAGTAGCCTCTGACCTCTTTTGGACCTATTTGAACAAAAAATGTCTCCCAACTTTGTAAGCTATTTTTGTTTGTTTTTAATGGTTAAGATACTAAGAAGGTATACTTATTTTTAGTTGTACTAGATGTGAATTGTAATAAATCTATTTTTTATTTTTATGTGAATATTATTTTTGTTCTTAAAATGGGAGTCATTTATGTTGCATTATGTTCATTATCTTAAATTTCTTAATTATGTCATTATAATTCAAGATGCTATGTATCTGCTGTTTATAATATATGAAAAGAAAATTGGCTACTCCGTTCTCATACACGAGCATACCCTATTGTCTGAAAATACTGCTCTCTTGCACACTGATAACTGACTGTTAACTAAGAAATAGTAACAATTCTATGGTGTAAGAACTTTAGATCCCAGAGGAAATTATTCAGAATATGCTGTCAACCGGCTACTATGGAATAGTTACATTACTGGACATAACTGAATATAAGGACCAAGAGCTAAATTTACATGTGACCCCCCAGGCACATCAGGAGTGTTAACTTAGTGTGGATTGAAGGTCAAAAGATGAAATGAAAAATTTGTCCTTCATAACCATTCCTTTTTTGGTGTCTAATATTCTAATGAATATTCTGGATACCAATCTTGTGTGAACCAGAATATGGTAAAAATGAAAGATTCTACAAAGGGCATTTCTTATAGTCTTTAAAACCTTGTACAGGGCATCCCAAGGATCTTATTGCAGTTTTAAGTTTGAGTGGCTTAATGTTTATAGCTATCGCTTAAAAGGTATTAAATAAAGCTGTAAAACTACACTAAGATTTTGGGGACAAATGTCTATTTTTTCATATGGTGATTTTAATTAAGACACTTTTAGAAGGTTAACTATTAACTTTCAGGGAAAATATCCAGTATTGGCTTAGGCAAATGGGAAATTTATTTTTTTCTGGTTAATTTTTATAACTAGTGAAATTTTCCCGTTTAATGCTTTGTGGAGTAGCTCTTTTCACCCCCCTAAACCCTTTCAAGTTATATTTTCAATGAATTCTAAAGTATTTAATTTCCTGAAGCTAATTTTTTTTCTTTCAGATTGGCAGTATATTTGTGGATTAAACTCTAGCTTATTTTTAAAACTTGTTAAAAGCATGAATAAAGTACTGATTTTGTCTTTTTAATGCAGATCTTATTCTAAGTGTTCTTGATGACTAGGTTTTGAGAATCTTCCCATTTAATCAACATTTTTATGGTTTTTCTTATGATATTTTGCAAACATCAAGAAGCATTTTTATAGCCTGCCTCTCATGGCAGAGTAATTAATCCATTTTGGTCTTTGCCTCTTCACCCAATTGGACCAATAACAGATTCAGACTTAAGTAGCATTCTATTTATATTGTTTGGTGACATCTGGGTAGATCTCTAAAAGGTCTTTACCAGTTAATGATCAGCAATTGTTGCAACTGCAAGAAATCATATTCAAATCATCTCTATATTTAGTCATAAAAAAGCCAAAATTTTAATTTACTCTTTTGTATCTAAAGACCAAGACTTTTTAAAATTGTAAGATGCATTTCAAAATTATATGACCTATGTCTTTTAAAATAAATTCTTTTAAAAGTTAATATGGCAAAACTCCTTACCCTAAAGAAAACTTGACCTGAAGTTTCACTCAGACATTACTTTTTCTGAGTATTAAACATTGTTTTACTCAATCAAGTCTTACAAATTATCTGTTAGGATTAAAAGAGAAATACTAGAAAGATTTGATTTGTATTCATCTTCATTTGGGTATTTTAAACAAATACCAGCAGTAGTTAATTCTTCATACCAAATGGTTGCCAATTTAAAGAAAGGTTTCACTTAATTTTCTTTTTGTTTTCAAAGGTTATGTTTTTTATTTGTCAGTTATCTGTTGTTAGGATTGCCTTTAGGGGCAGCTGGGTAGCACCATGGCTACTCTGCTGAGTTTGAATCCCCCCCTCTGACATGAGCTAGCTGTATGCTAGACAAGTTACTGCACTTAGACAACTTCCACCTCATCTGTAAAGTGAGGATGAGAACGCAGCATCTACCTCACAGTGTAGATAATATGTATATTGGGCTTTACATATCTTCAAATACTATAGGAATGTTAGTTATTATTTTTTGTTATAATCATTAGTTATTTTTTGTTACAATTGTTTAAATTCATGATGATTTCTAATTCCTTTACCAGGGATTAAAATATCTTCATTACAAAGAAAATACCTATTAGTTTGTGTTAAAAAACATCTGTGTGCTTTCTCTGTAATTAAAGAATATTCTGTAACCTTTTAGACTGAAATTGTCTGAAGGAAATCCCGTTTGTATGGTTAGAATTTGTGTATTACTGACTTTATTGGTGGAGAAAAAAATGATTAAAAAAATAGGGAATGTTTTTATTTCTGTCATCTCATTCTTCCTTTCTATTTTCATAATTTCACCATTCTAGTCCAAAGCCTCATTACTTCTCTAATGAACTGTCGTAATAACACCCAACTGTTCTCAAATACAGCCAAGACAAAAACACCAAAACAATCATCCTCAGACATCTTCCACATATCCCAAGAGCCTCTAAGGTAGCAAATCAAAATTATTGCCCAGCTTTGAGGCCCTCTGTCATCTGCCAAAGCCAGACACTTCTATTGCTTCATCCTTAGTTCAGAAAATCTTCAATTTTGATGATGGATACTATTCCCATTTCATTTTTGCTCAAGGGGGTTCTCCCTCTTTCTAGAAGGCCCTCCCATCTATTGACTAATTCTTTGCCCTTTCCAGAAGCCAGATTTTTCAGTAGTTGATGAGTCCTTTGCCGAAAGGACTCTGGGGCAGGATCTTTTTCTTTTTAGAATTATAACGTCTCTGAAGGAGTCCCATAGGTCCCATGTATCATATCGATTAGGCATTTGGGGTTAAGAAAAAAAAAGGCACTGAGTGCCCTCAAAGAGCTTATATTCTATTGATAGGAAGCAACATGTACACAGACATGATATATGTACAAATAAATCTGGTGTAGCATCAGTGGGAAAATACTAGCAGGTGGGAATCAATAAAAGAAGTGGTTTGAGCTGAGTTTTGAAAGAAGCCATGGATTCTAAAAACAAGTGAGAAGGGAATGCTTTTAAGCTCCCAGAACCAACTTGTACAAAGGTATGAAGATGGCAAATAGAATCAACAGCTGCCAGAAGGCCAGTTAGCTGAATTGAATAATGCATGGAATGAGTTGAAAGGTAGGTTGAAGGTAGTTTTCATTTTATTCATTTTAAACTTAGATAGAAAAAGAAAAAAATTTCCATATAGACAAGCATGACTTGAGAGGACTCAATATAAAACATTTCCATTTGGGGCAGCTAGGTGGCGCAGTGGATAGAGCACCAGCCCTGAAGTCAGGAGGACCTGAGCTCACATGGTTCAGACACTTAACATTCCTTAGCTATGTGACCTTGGGCAAGTCACTTAACCTCAATTGCCTCAGCAAAAACAAAACAAAACATTTCCATTTCATAAAAACCTATGTAACAAATCCTACACATTCTTTTCAAAACATTCCAACCTTTTCTGTGCTTGCTTTGAGGTTTTCTTTTGTTCTCTGCTGTGCACTTTTTACTTTTATTTTTTCCCTCCCTCTCCTTGCCCTAGAAGACTACAAATTTTCTATATGTATGCATATGTACATACACATAAACATACATATACATAAATGTAAGACCATACTAT